>JAIUZE010046530.1:0-33900 GCA_022085475.1 Heliosperma pusillum
TTTTTTCCGAGTTTTTCATCCCGCTATGGTGAAATTTGGAGGAAAAAAAATTTCCCCCATGGTTGGACTACCAAATCACACGTCCAACTATGGGGGAAAAAAAATTTTCCCCAAGTCCCACCATGGTGGGACGTGTGATTTGGTTGTCCAACCATGGTGGGATTAAAATTCTGGAAATCCACCATGGTTGGACAACCATTTCACACGTCCAACCATGGTGAGATTTTCAGAATTTTCATCCCACCATGGTGGGACGTGTGATTTGGTTGTCCAACCATGGTGGGATTTCCAGAATTTTAATCTTACCATGGTTGGTTTCCAAAAAAAAAATTTCGCCCATGGTTTGAATTTTTTGATTAAAAGTCCGTCCATGGTTTCCCAAAAAATAATTTTATAATTTGTTAATTAAGTTGATTAAATTAATTTGTTCGATGATAATATGTTTTTGGAATATTATTAAAGCTTATTTAAATGTTTTAATTGTGTAATGAAGATGGGAGATCGAGGAAAGAGCGTTATGGTTCCCGAAGATCGTACGGTGAACCGTAGAGTCACGGCTTCAAAGCGTCGTGTTATTTTTCGGTGTAGTAGATCTAATCCTGTTAGTAGCGGTATTTCAGAGATGGAGAGGTCGGAGGAGGTAGGAGGTAGTGTTCCTCAGATTGGTCAGGGTTACGAGGAAGCGGAAGACGTTTATAGGGAAGATGAGATTGTTGACGAGCGTTTGGTGGACGACGAGTCGGAGGGCGAGGTGGATATTGTTCAGCGGTCCGTACCTTTTCGAGATCGGAGCTACCGTTGTCTCAGTGGTTAGCTCGGGACTCCTTTGGCCGCTATTCTAGGTTGGAGGATGGTTCGCAGAGGGAGTCGCGGAAGAAGCCGCGTAGCGACAGTGATTGGCTCCTTAGAGCCCCAGTTTCTGGTGGGCCCCGTAACATTTCGGTGTTACGCAGTTTTGGGGGGCATGTGGCATATAGTAGTTGGACCGAGACCGAGGAGGCTAATTCCTTTATTAAGTGCTACGAGAGGCTGAGTTATGTGGATGGTTGGGACCTGTATAATCCATAGACCTTAATTAGACTCCTCTAATTATTTGCTAAATTACTTGTTAATTTAGTATTTAATGATCTATGTAACAAGCATGCAAATATAAAGACATTTATATAAGAGAAGAAATTTCCTCACATTGATATGGAAAATATAAGGGCACAACAAGAACTCCTTCTTGTTTTTCTTGAGCTATGACGTTATGGATGAACACAAGTAATCTCCAAAATAGAAGATCTCCTCTAAGTTGCACCAAGATGAACCCAAATAATCTACTCTTATTATTAACTAGATAATAAGATAGATATTATACTACTAATATTATACTATATTACTACACTAGTAATACTTAATAAATATTAGTATATGAGAGTTTTTTAGAGAGAAGTTTAGTTTTGAGAGATGTATGAAATAAGCAAGAATGAACTAGTAAAGAAATGAACAACAATTGTTCTCTTTTTATAGCCATGAGGGCCGGCCTCTACATCACCAAAAGAGGTCTTTTTTCTTCTTATTTTATTGCCATGCAAAGTGGTAATGTGTTGTAGTGAATAAAATGATTTTAGGTTTACTATTCATGTCATAAGCACATGTTGCTTGTGAGTATGAATAAGAGCAACCATCATCATCATCCACTACATACCACCGGCCATGTGGCCTTTATTTGGGATCCATTTTGATTTTTGATATTTGTCCCCAAATACTTATTATCATAGCGTAATTATCTTGTAATAATTTAATTGTTAATTTGATCATATAACAATTAATGAACACAAATAATGAATAATATGTCTTTACATTTTAAGTAATATTCTACGCATTATATCAATATATAATGGGTCCCACAATGCTTAGTTAATTTATTTTACAACTCCTTGTAAATATAATTAACTAATTACCTCTATCTCAAAACCTCAACTAATTTAGTAATTTAACGATTAATTACTAAGTTAAATCTTATTAATCGTATTAAAATAAGATATAAATTTATTAGTCAATTATCGCATAATTGAAAAATAAACTTAATTGAATTTGAGTTCTTACTCAATTTCTAACAATTAACTCTCATACATATCGGATATATGTAATGTACTAATTAACTGTATCGTATACAAATAATTAGTTACTATTTGGATTTCATCCTTTAGGTGTGACCGAAAGGGATCAGTTGATCACCGCCGTCAAACGACAATAAAGTCAAACTCTAGTCAGCCAACCGTTATTGATTTACGTTAATCAACTGACTAATCATATATATAGTCAATAATATCCCAATTATATTCCTTAATAAGATTTATTATGTGGCGCACTATTTGTGGAGGACACCTACTCCAACAATCTCCCACTTGTCTGACACAAGTGTGCGTCACCAATTCTCTTGTCTCTTATCACATCTCCCACTCAACGCAAGGTGTCTTCCAGGTCGCACTTGCAATTGACAATATCTAGAGTGGTTTTCTTTCTCGATAGGGAGAGTAACTGTCTGACCGTAAAATCTACCATAGATCTCTTTCCGAGCGTGGCCACGCATTTACAGTAACTTCTCCTCGAGTGGCCTAAAGATGTTTTAACCAACGTGGGTGGACAATTCCTGTTGATCCATCTACTCTGTATGATTCAGATCACCATGATCCAGAAGAAGTCCATCGGCCTCCTTTTACGGCACGACCTAGAACATCAACCAAAACCAATCGGAAACTGCACCGACTCAGATAGACGGTCGCCAGTCAAAAGAATCAACTTATAGGAAAAAAAGAATCCCCGCTAAAAAAAAACACGTCCAGGCTCAAACATTTTTGATATAGGACTCCTATTATTAGTCACGGCCCGACCGAGTGTTCCTCCATTAGTCGGTCTATGTACCCGACGCGTTCATCTCCATACCCCATGGTGCCTGAAACAACTCATGATTTCGACTTACAGTCGATTCGACTTCGAGCGTCACCTCAAATGTATTGGCCTAAGGGACAAAACACTAAGTTCATCCGGTTCACTTGAATTGGGTTCAACTTTTTTTCTTGCACCCAATTCGGATAAACAAAGTATTAAAATTTAGTCAAACTAAATTAAGGAGTTTTTAATGAAATTCTAACAATGAATGCGATTATCAAATATTTGGAAAAATTGATACGCTATCAATAATTTCATATCTTATAATCTCCAGCAATTCAGGTACATATTTCAATCTCCATTGAAATGACATGACTATCATGTTCAGCCTGCAAAAAGCATGGCTAATGGATTAGCAATACTTGCATCTTTCCCATCGTTTTGATTGCTATTTCTCTTTGTCTACGTAATCTCATATTACATAATACTTTCTGAGTACGTGTCTAGGTTTGAATCTAGAATTAGAACTCTTGGCCTAAAGGTAGCTCCCACTATTTTACCAGTATCATGGGATACGATATACAACTATAAGAACTACTTCTAGTCCCTTCAATACTGTCGAATCCAAGCTACTTTCATATGCATCATCATATGATGCAATGTACTCTATTTCCGTTGTGAAATCCGCAATGATAAACTGCCTGGAACACTTCCAGCGGATACATGACATTTATATTTGAAAATGTCATTCCTACTTGGAACCTTTCCAATAGTCTTTTCTGCTTGGAACTCTTCCAACAGATAAATCTTCTATAAAACACAGCCAGTTTGTGATTTCAAATCAGTTTGATCAGTTTGGAAACTGAAGTCTGTGTAAACTCTTACACACAACTCACTATAAACTCCAAACATATGGAACATTTCTTTTAGTCCTTCGCAAGTACTAAGGATGTTCTTTATGGCTATCAAGTGACTCTCACTTGGATTTGATTGCAAATGATTAGTCATACTCAAAGCATGCGAAATGTCGGATTGAGTATACATCACAGCGTATATAATTGATCCCGCAGCGGAAGTAAAAGGAATCAATTATCATGTGTTCAACTTCCTTGAACTAGTCAAAGATCTTATCAATATAAGAATTTTGACTTAACGCTAATATCCTTTTAGATTTATCTTCATAAATCCAGATATCTAAAAGATGTATTCTACTTCTCCAAAATCTTCCATCATCTAAAATGATCAATATGTCTCCACATATAAGACTGGTGAAAACCATATTACTCCCACTAAACTTCATGTATAAACATAATTCCTCGCGATATCGAGAAATATTTTATGACATGATTGACACACCAATTCCAACTCTTTAGTGCTTACTTAAGACATCCTCTTAAGCTTGCAAATTAACTTAGGATCTACGAACCCACAGGTGAATATAAAATATACTACCTCTTCTAGAATCGTATTCAAGAAGGTGGTTCTTGAGGTCCAATTGACATCATACTATTATGATATGCTGTAATCGCTAAGTATATTCGAATGGATCAAAGAATTAAGGTTGGTGCAAACTCTTTGCCTACCAATTTATCTTTGAAAACATTTTAATGTTCATCCATGCAAATTTCGATCTGAAAAATCAATTTACATTGAAGAGGTCGTACTTCTTCAAGTAAAATTTACCAGGTCACATACCTGACCATCATGCATGGAGTCCATTACGAATCACATGACTCTAAGCCATAGCAAGAAGTTAGGACTAGAAACAGTCTTTTATAAGTCACATATTAGAATTCATCACTATTAAGGAGTGATAAAATTCCACCTTACCTCCTAGGTTCCGAAGAAACAACTACTGAACAAGCAATGAGGAAAACTTTTTCCGGATCATATGCTCAGTTTGTGGCTTTTGAAACATTTTCTCCCACTCTGTCTTATCAATAAATAATCGTATTTTTATTGAAAGACAGCATCACGAGTCACAAACGCTCTGTTCTCGTGGTCAATGTGGGATTATTGAGCACTTGTTTCATTCAAATAACTTATAAATTAGGTACGCTACCTACCCATATCATCGTATATGGAATGAAATCAGACTGTTTTAAATGTGTTTTAATATGGTGGGAAAAGAAATAGCAGACAAAAATTAAGATCCCAAGGTTAGTCAAATGGCTCATTTTAACTTGACAAAGACAAAACTATATCGTATAAGGTTCTGTATCTCTATGCAACAACACCTTATCTCATAATGTGTGTTAGAGAAGTCAACTCGTGAAACTATTTCACAATACTTTTGGTGAAAATCAAAGTCAATACTTAGATATTTATAGTTACGATTTACTCGTAAGTCCTTGTCTAATACTCTTGGTGATTAACTAATTCACATTGAAGCTCTTTGAACTTTTCAAAGATTTCTCATAGCACCTCATTAAGTAGAATCAAACATGATATCTACTTAAATCGTTGGTAAATAAAAGTGAAATAGTCATAACCATCTCTGGTTGTGTTTGTTATTGGTCCACGCATATTCTTATGTAATACGACCAATAACTCACTAGTTCGATTTCCTTTTTTTTTTTAACAAAAAGGGCACGAATCATCTTGCCTTGAATACAAGATTCGCACGTACCATAAGATTCAAAATCAGATGGTTTAGGGATAGTTGTCAATACTAGCCTCTTAATGTGCTACACAATCCAGAATTAAGATTAGATTAGGGTCTCCAGTTTTGAGCCTTTACAATCTATATGACAAGTAATTACTAGTTTATGTCAAGAATATAATTACCTTTGATTGGTATGGGATAACCATTGACCAAGTATAGGCATAAAAAGATACAACACTTGTTCTATTCACAAAAGTGAAACACTTGTGTCGTACACTAAAGTGGATACTATATTCTTTATTTAGAGGTCATAAATATAATAACGTTTATTAAAGTATACCTCTAAATCCGAAACTAGATTGATCACATTATAACTTTTATATGTCTCTATAGAAATAAAACTACAATAGTTATATTTCCCTTGTAGGTCGACATTTAATCATGGTTAGTCGTCGCACGAAACATTATTATATGCATTGAATACATTGATGAAAACCATAATGGGTATCTAATACCCAAAAATTGCTTTTAGCAAAATAAATGTCGATCATATAGATATTATGGGTGAAAATAGTACACCCAATTTCTAACTCTTTAGAAAACTTTGGGTAGATTCTTTTATTGTGTCCTACACTGTAAAATAGAATCGTCAAAAGTTGGGTTTGACACCTTGCTTGGGTTTTGACTTTACTATTCAAAATAGTCTTGCCTTTTTCCCTTGCCTTGTGTCAAAGTCGAGCCAACCTACTCTTGAACCTCGTCTTAACAATTAAGAATATAAACATCATTCTTAGTGCTCCCACTCACTTTCATGAATATCTACTTAGACAAATATATTGGAATTATTTTGAAGACTATTCTTCATTTCATTCATGGTTTTACCTTCAAAAGGATAAACCTTTCATGAAGTGACTACGGTATTTGGTTGTTCACGATTTCAAATAAATCGATTAACCTAGTCATCCCAACTGATTTGGCCTCTTTTGAGGTAAGTCTCGATAAGGAGCATAATGATGACATACCAAAATACAAATATTTTCTTTGGAGCAAAAAATTGATGTACCATTGTTATAAGAAGGCGTCACTAAATATTCAAAAACGCTTTTGACTAAGTGTGACTTATTCATTTACTCTTCATAAGAGACATTTTCAATGGTGAATATGAGGATCAAAAGATAAAATTCATTTTGTCTTTAGCTACGGTGGTTTAAACGAAGATCGCAATCAATATACTACCGTATAAAATAATGGAAACCTTTTCCACGATTGAACGGATTTACAAGTTCATAGAAGAAAAATAATTGTCATTTCGCGAATAAAAATAAATATCAACGGAAAATAAACATTCATTGCTTATACATAATTCACTTGTAAAATAATTTTAACAAGTCACTCATATAATGACCCCTCACGAAATTACATAAGTGATTCCAAGACCCATCTTTAGACAAAAATAGTCATCGCATGCTACCTTTATCTAAAAATGGTAAGTCAGTACTTGACTAATTCTACACTTTAGAACTCTTGGTTGATGGATTTCAACTAAATCCATCTCCTAGTCCCAAGATAACGCTTATCTCGTTGAGTCCAATCCAATTTTGGCTTGTGATCGCATCACCCTACTTACCCGAGGTAAAAAGGGACCCACGAGAGTGGTAGCCCTAATGAACACGGGGTTCATAGGTGTTACTAATTGGTAAGGCTAAATCTCAATTTTTAAGTTATGTGAGAGGTCTTGTCAATTTTGTTATTAATTTCCTATAAGCGAACTAAGTCGGTGAATTTTGAATAACTTTGAATTGACAATCGAGAAATAAAAATGCATGTTGGCGATTTTGGCATGTGCGGAAAAACATAAAGCAAGCAAATAATAAATCCTAGTATGGCCACCTAGCTAATCTAATTAACTAGTAGATTACAAAATCGGAAACTAACTCCTTGGCCCCTTGCCTTTTCATGGCACCGTCTTTTGGAACACCGACTTCGGGAATCTCCGTCTTTATAATAATTAATTACAAAAAGATACAAATAATATTCCTATTACACATTTGATCTAAAAATGAAATTAAATTATTACAAACGGCGATATGAGATCGCAAATAAAATTACAACCGAATCGGTATTCCCTTACATTACGGGTAATACCGATTAAAATAATTTAGGCCATACTAGGTACAAGTTGCATTAAAAATTAAAGAAATGACATTCAATCATTCTAAAATAACAACATAAATAAAATGCTGTAAAAATCATGCCAAAATCGCCCTTAACATTTATCATGCTCATTCTAGCTCGGTTTTTTTTGGATTTTATCGATTTTTAACCATTAAAAATCAATAATCAACACTTAAATCGTATTTAAGCTCAAAATAATTATCTAAACTGATTTAGAACTCAAAATTAGTCCCCACTAACTTTGTTTGTATTTAATTAGTTCGAATTGATCGTATTTGCTAAATATAGATGTTTAATCATAACATTTATGAAATAAACCCAAAATGAAATATAAAACTCATAAAAATTTGAAACCAAAAAATTTTGTACATTCTGGAACATTTCCAGGAACTCTAAAAATCAGAAACATTTGCCCAAAAATTTTGAATAAATTTTATGAACAAATAACTTAATATTCAACGGTTTTATCAAATAAAAACCAAAAATTTTCAAGACCATAAAAGGACGTTTCATTTTTATGATCATAATAATCTCACTTTATTGACTTTTATCTTATAAAAATCAATCATCATGCAAAAGTTACTTAAAAGAGACGAAACTTTACATACAGTATGTACAACATGCATATGATATCATATCAAAATTTTATGGCCAGAATCAACATGAACCTATTTTTAGTTAACTTTTAACATAAAACATGCATATTAACATGATTTAAAGGCCATAAATTAAAATAAATAGCAAATTAATCCATAAAATCACCAAATTTGACCACAACCATTTTGAGGTCAGTAGGTATGCATGCAAATAAAAAATTTTGTGCAAACCAATTTTTAACACAAATTTTCAATTTTACCCAAGTTATCGTATAACTCGATTTTAATGCTTAAAATCGACATGCATGTAACAATTGAGCTCTGATACCACATGTTAGTCCTAGACCTTTAATTAGACTCCTCTAATTAATTCATTAAATTACATTAAGTTAATAATTTAGGATCTAGTTATCATGCATGCAAATATAAAAGCATAAAAGAAAAGATAAGACCAAAACATCCTTACATTGGGATTTTCGGTTCAATATGGGCACAATAAGAACTCCTTCTTATTGTTCTTGAGCATGAAATTAGGTGGATGATCCTCCAAAAATTAACCTCTAAAGTAGAAGGTCTCCTTCTTGTTGCACCCAAGATTAAACCCAAATAATCTTACCTTATTATTAACTAGATAATAAGTAAGATCAATACTACTAATATTATAGTATTACTACACTAGTAATATGTAGAGAATATTAGTATATATATGAGAGTTTAGAGAGAAGTTGGAGGTTTTAGAAAGAAGAAGAAAATAAGCAAAATGAAGTGATCATGAAATTGAACAACAATTGTTCAATATAAAGGCCATTTTGGCCGGTCACTATGAGCCCTTTATGGCTCCTATTTTGCTTCTTTTACTCACATGCAAAAGACTTTGAGTGTTGGTAGTAATTGTGATGATGATTGTGTCATAACAATTCATTATTATGTGATGGAGTGTAGAATTGGTAGTGTAAAATAACTAATGATTTTACCTACTCAAAACCGGTCCACTTGTGTCCATAATGGACCATTTTGATTTTTGATATTTGTCTCACAAATACTTATTAATCATATGCTTAATTATCTTGTATAATTAAGTGTTAATTTGATCATATAACAATTATATGACTCAAATTAATAAACAATATGTACTTAACTTTTAAGTGATATTTTACCATTATATCAATATATAATGGGTCCCACAATGCCCAAGTTAATTTATTTTACAAACTCTTGTAAATTATAATTAACTAATTACCTCTACCTCAAAATATATGCATAACCTCAACTAATTTAATGAATTAACGATTAATCATTAAATTAAATCTTATTTAATCGTATTAAAATAAGACGTAAAATTTATTCAGTCAGTTATCGTATAATTGACTAATAAACTTAAGTGGAATGAGTTCCTAACTCAATTTCCAATAAATAACTCTCGTAACTAAAACGTACATATCAAATATATGTAATGCTCTAATTAAACTGTATCGTATACAAATAATTAGTATTCTATTTGGGTCTCATCCTATAGGTGTGACCTAAAGGGATCAGTTGATTACCGCCGTCATACGACAATAACGTCAAACTCTAGTCAGCCAAGCGTTACCGATTTACGTTAATCAACTGACGTGGAGTATCAAAATATACTAATCATGCCACGTATATTCCAAATGAGATTTATTATATAAATGCACTATTGTGGAGGACACTTACTCCCACACCTTTTGTTGATTAATTGAGTTTATAACTGTTTTGCTTGGGACGAGCAAAGGCTTTATTTAGTGGTTTTAGTGGAATAAAGCGGTATTTGGATAGGGTTTGTGTGATACATGGGTTTCGCGATCCTTTCCAAAACCATGGTGTACGGGGCACCACAGATGAGGAAACGAGGGACAAGCGTGAAAACACGCATTTGTGGAGTCACCACCAACTTTTGTGGGAAGGTGGAACCATTCGAATACTTTATGTCATGTCAAGACACAAAGGAATGACATGAACAGTAATATTTCGTTACCCTTAGCATTCTATGTCTAGAATGACTCTCATGGATGCCAATGAACACAGATGTTAGCAGAGATCTGGAGTAAGGGGTGAGGGTACGTATTAGGAAGTTCTTTTGATCGAACACCTAATCTCGCCCGCCACGATAGCGGCCTCTACTAATGATTAGGGAAACTCTTCTGTTGTCGATGTGTTGTCGGTTATATGCAAGCAATGCAACATCCACGTTTTAATCCTAACATGTGAACTTAGACTATGTCGGTTGAACATGTAATTTAGCATTTAATTATGTCGTAGTAGGATTTAGATTGAATTGCATGTTAGAAGACAAGTAATTAAATCATACAATGATAAAATAGAACTATAAAAGAAATATTACTACTTATTACAACGAATATGGGATCTATGTCGGAAGTATGTTTGAAAGATTAATTGAATCAAAGAAAAGAATTAATAAAACTAAACAATATCAGATTAGCAGTGATAATACAAATATTTGTCAGTTAATTACCTAATTAAACTACGTCAAAGCGAACAAGGAAGTTCATAGACGGAAACCAGCCCGGAACAGGGGCAGCAGGACATGCGTCCTCTGGAAGAGAGGCACAACACTATGTGCGTGTGTTCCTAAGTTGGGTTATGGCTGTGCAGCCAGAATCGCAGTCATCAGCTAGCGTTCGTTGGTGATTTACGGTTTATTAACGATCTATAAGTCGAATTTAAGTGGTTTTAGTCATATTAATTATATAAAAGACGAATCTAGAGATTTGATATGAATTAATCTAACCTCTAAAGACAAATTGATAGGTGACAAAAACCCACTAATATTGACTATTACGGATTTAAGCCAGAGCAAACTATATCTAAATATAAAATTTTATTAAAAGAGAATTTATAAGATATAAAGAAAACTAACAAAGGTTTTGAAAAGGGTTTTGACATGCTTCCGACATGAATCTTACATTAATTAAAATAAAGTACAATAAAAAAAAAGATGGGTTTAAACACCCTCAGACTTACATGTTGACGAAACGTTATCGATTTAGTGACAGCTCGACTCGAATGTAAAGAAAGTGACCTTGCAAGAGGAACAATCGATTAATTAAGATTGATTAAAAATTATTATTGTTGAGTTGTTCAAATTGGTAGGTCAATGCAATAACGTGACAGGTACCCAGAAGGATTTGACCTTACGTGGTCGATTTAACAAGAACGTAGTTGTCAAAATACTAAGAGCAAGGTCTAGAATGCAAAGAGAGAGAAAGAAGGGGCGGAATACTCGCGTGCCTTGAAAGTGTGCATGAACCTCTCCTTATATAAGGAGAGATCTAAAGAGTTATGGAATAACTCGAACACGGAAAGAAATCTAGAAAATATTCCGAAAACAGGTAGAACGAGCTGGGGAAGAGGCGCAGCACCCGCTGCGTCGTTTCCCAAGCAGTTTCCTACTTTGAAAGAAAACTTTTCGCGTATCTTTATGGGAATTGCGGTAGATTTCGAATTCTTTTCTAAATAAAATATGAATATATTTTACGAAGAAAGATAAGTTTTGAAATATTAAAATATCCGGAAATGGTTTTAAAAGACGGTTTATAGAAAATGAAGCGGTTTTTGACCCTACTCCAAAATGACTCTAATGACTGTTAAAATGACCGTAACGGTACGTAGACGACGATTAAGGGATAGACACAACTGTTTGGCTATCTCTTGACGATAAAATTACGAATTGTCATAAATCGCTTCGCATACCAAACATGCAGCCTAATCATCACCGGGTGGTTGGTGGAAAGTGTAGATTCGAGGTATCTACAGTTTTGCATGCTTATTGTCACAATTGCTCGTTTTCCAAAGATCGACATAAACCTCAAGTTTTGAGCCGAGATCGAGGGCGGTGGTATGCCTTAGGAATCAACGTAGATCAAGAAGTTACGCTTTGAGGAGGGGAAGCCAGCTCGGGAGTGAAGACGTGCTTGCACTAGGCATTTTTGGACCAAGCAAACTCTTTGCGGACGGTTCAAATGACATGCGCACGGTGCGTATGCAACTCCAAAATTAAGGCAGAAGCAATGCGCACGGTGCGCATGGACTGGGCGCGCAGTTCGTTTTACTGCAACTATGTTTCGGACATCTCGCCATTAGCAACCATTTCGAGGCCCATTACTCTACATTAGATTTAGACTATATATAGATGTATCTGAACGGAGGAATCGAACATTGTTAATTATGGTTTGATCGATGATGATTTAGGCTGATCTTCCTATTAGCTTTTAAGGTTTTTTCACTTAAAACTGCAGCTCTCACACTTAATAGGACACCGTCTAAAGCTGTGGAGGAAACACTATGTGAGATACGGAGACAGGAGTTCCAAAATTGTCTTTTCTGAAAATTTGGGAATGTGAAGCTTTTGTGAAACGTCTTATCTTAGATAAGCTTGTACCAAAATCTGACAAATGTTTCTTTGTAGGTTATCCTAAAGAAACAATGGGCTATTAAGTCTACAATAAAACCGAGAACAAACTGTTTGTGGCTCGGAATGCTTTCTTCCTAGAAATGGATTTTATTTGTAAAAGAAAGAGTGGGAGTAAAATTAACTTAATGATGTTCAGGAGGCGCAAGATGTTCCCATGTCTAGTGAAAGTCAGGAAGAACAAGAATTATCTATAACATCCAATATTTCTCAAAATATTGAAGAAACTGAAGACGCGGTTCCTTCTCTACGTATGTGAAGTAGGGAAATTCGTCAGCCAGATAAGTTAAATTTACATATGACTGATGGAAATGAAATTCTTCTTTTGGAAAGTGATGCACCCACACCCACAAGCAAGCTTTGACAAGTCTGGATTCCGGAAAGTGCCTTGAAGCCATGAAATTTAAAATGGAATTCATGTATGAAAATCATGTTTAGAACTTGGTTGATTTGCGTGATGGCGCTAGAGCTATCAAGAACAAATGGGTCTTTAAAATTTAAAATCGACATGGATGGAAAACCTAGTGTTTTCAAGGAAAGATTGGTTGCTAGGGGATTCACCCAATTAGAAGAAGTTGACTATGATGAAACCTTTTCATCAATGGCATTTCTTAAGTCCATAAGGATTATCCTAGCCATTGCTGCATTTTATGACTATGAAGTGTGGCAAATGGACGTCAAAATCGCCTTTCTTAATGGGATTTTGGAGGAGGATGTGTATATGACACAACCGGAAGGTTTTGAGGATCCCGAGCAAGCTGGGAAGGTATGCAAGCTTAATAAGTCCATCTATGGGCTTAAGCAAGCATCTAGTAGTTGGCACCTAGCTACGTTGCAATCAAGTAGTCAAAGAGTTTAGCTTTATTAAAAACAAGGATTAGTACTGTGTATACAAGAAACTCAGTGGGAGTAAAGTAGTGTTTTTGATCTTGTATGTAGATGACTTAATGCTTATTGGGAATGATTTTTATATGCTGGAGTTTGCCTAGGCTTAGCTGGGAAAAAACTTCTTAATGAAAGATCTAGGTGAGGCATAGTACATATTGGGGATCGAGATCTATAGAGTTAGATTTAAGAGGATGATTGGACTTAGCCAATGTACTTATATTAGTAAGGTATTTAGTCCGTTCAATATGCATAACTCTAAAAGGGTTTTCTTTCCATCTCTCATGGTGTTACGCTTAGCAAGAAACAATGTGCTTCGGGCCTTGTAAACCAAAAGCTTATGAATAATTTTCAATATGCCTCTGCGATAGGTTCTATTATATATGCCATGATCTGTAGCAGGCCAGATGTCTGTTATGCATTAAGTGCATCAATTAGGTATCTATCCCATCCAGAAGAAGCACATTGGACAGCATTTAAGAATATCCTCAAGTACCTTAATCGTACGAAGGATTACTTCTTAGTTTATGGTGGAGAAGATGAGCTCAGTATAAAGGGTTACACTAATAATGCTAGTTTCCAAACAGGCAAGGATGATTGCAAGTCGCAATTAGGGTACGTATTCTGTCTTATGAAGGAGCAGTGAGCTGGAAGAGTTCCAAGAAAAGCACGACAGTCGATTCTACAACAGAGGTTGAGTACATCGCAGCTTCAGAGGCTGCAAAAGAGGCAGTTTTGATTGACGTTCATTACTGAGCTAGGTATAGTTCTTAGCATTGCCGATCCACTGGATATTTATTGTGACAACAAAGGAGCCTAGATCATACAATAAATCCAGACACGTGGTCATATAATATTAGCTTATTTGATAGTTTTCCGAAAGAGGTGGTATTCGGATTTGCAATGTTCATACATACATAAGCAATTGTTGCACACTCACTTACTAAATCCTTGCGCGAGTGAAGCATGATGGTCAAACAGTCGCAATAAAAATCAAGTACATTGGTGAATGGTGCTAACTTATATAGTTTTGATTTATGTTTTGACATAACTATAAAACTGTTATGATTTATTAAATAAAAAATTATTTTTCGTTCAATCTTGGTTTAATTGAAGTCCAAAATAATATATGATTCAGTATAGGCAGTTAAAGAAGATTTGATTATTGAAATCCTATTAGTAAAACTGAAAAGTAGATTTATTTTGTCCCCTGATCACATCATTAACTTGGGACATTAAAGATATTTAACTAATTAGTATACAAGTAGATTGATGATCAAGTTTCATATATTATGAGATATTGGATATCTATATCTATTGTGTGGGTATATATTAATGAATACTTACTGGGCAGACCTTCAGTGGGAGTTCTTTAGGTCTTTCTAACTGGCATAAGAACTTTCATTCACACTCTTTAATAATTACTGGACCTGAGTTCATTGTTGTGACTCATGTGAGAATTTTGTAGTTTTCTAATATCCGCCGTAAAAGTGGATTATAAAGGCAATGATCGTATCACCATGAATGGCATAGAAAAACGTACTTGAGCTAGATGGGATTGTCCTCCCCTTGATTTTCGAAGGGATATTTGCCTCTAGGCCGCTTTAGAAGTCGGGACTGTAAAGTGCATGACCGTGCTCAAATGGATTAATAGTTAATCATTTGTCTTTAACACTCTTACTCAGATTCGAGAAACATATTTAGGTTTTATAAGGATGGCGTTGGACTTACCTTATGTCTGAACGAGACATTAAGTGACAAAGGAATTCTAAATTGAACACTTTCCGGACAAGTCGGAGATTGTTGGAAATGTTCTACAATAATACAATTTATATGTGAAAAAATGTTACTGAAATTTAGGTGGTTATAATGTCTTGCTAGAGACCAATTATAATCTATAAATTAATGAGTTAATTTGCCGCTATATTATATTGATCCTATTGGGTCACACAAGTTACTATTACGTAAGATGCGGTGAAAATTTTATACGGACCGACTTATTAATATATGTGACATAATTAAGAAGTATCATATTTCCTTCAGAATATTATTAAGAGGGAAATAATCAAGGTGGTTTGAAATCTCTTTATTGATGGCTTAATTTAAGTACATTATAAAATACTGATTCTTTTTCCTTATGTATTATTAGGTGGTTTAGAGAAAGATAAATTGTGTTCTCTAATTCTTAATTAAACATATAACCTAGAAGAAAATAAAGAAAAGTTTTTCTCTTTCTATTCCAATAGAAACCATTAATACATCTCTCAAAAGTACTAGACTAGCATCTATTCTAAATCATTACTACGTAGACTATCGATAGAGGGTTCTCTCTTAAAACGTAGCCACAAAAACAATTGTACTTGTACAATTACGGAGCCACAAAAACAATTGTACTTGTACAATTTGTTAACCTTTAACTTAAGGTATCATCGATCATTACTTGTTGCAATATTTCGATCTTTTACTTTCTAATAAGGAACAAAATGGTTTTGTTTATTCCGGCTTATTAGAGTTCTATTTTTCTTTCAGGTTTAGATAAATGCAAATCAATGGGTCCAGAAAGGGCCAATTCAGCACTTTCAAGTGACAAGACTGCTTTGGGTGCTATTTTTGGCTAAGAAAGTCCAAGGCTTGACTTTAAAGGGTTCCTAACACTTTTTCCTCAAAGCATGGATGCAGCCAAAAAAATATCTGACGGCCTCAAATTCAGAGTTAACAAAGAAAGAAGCAAGCAAACAAACAAGGACGACTTTATTACTTTATGCTTTAACCTTTGGTTGCTACTCAGTTTTTCTGTTTTGTGTAAGTATTAAAGGCTATCACTCTTTATACTTTAGCAGATGAATTTTAGACCATTAGATGTGTATTTCATTGGCCTATATAAACCTTGATTTGTAACCTAAGGAAACCAGATTATGAATGAATAAAAAATATGGAGTTCTTACTCTATTTAAGTTAACCCGTGCAAGTCTTGGTTAACACGAACCTCAACAAACTTGTGTTAGTCTTAGTTTGTTGGCCAAAGCTTAATCTATTCAGTTGTGCCAGTCTTAGTGAGTGGGTTATGTTTAGGACTCACTGTACTTGAACTGTCTGTGCTAGTCTTGACAGTTCCAAGTTCAGGGTTTCTATCTTCTCGGTTTAAACATGAGAATTGACACCAACTTGTGCTTGTCTTAGTTGTTGTTTATCCGCCACCATATGTCCATATCCTTTACTTATTTGTTTCAAAAGCCATAGAACTTATCCCATAGAAATAGCCCTCTTGCATTTGTTTTATTGATACAATTTCATAACAATCCTTGGGTTGTTTTTTTAATTTGTGAGTCCTTTGCAAAATACCATTGACCCTTAAGTCAGTGTTCCACTATATCTCACCCCCCCCCCTTCCCCTTTAAAATAAAGGTTACATCCTCGTAAACAAACATACCTCAAACAATACTTAGGCATACTCCTCAACAATGGGAGTATCTCCTGGCAGTAGCCCTTATACTCTTGTGTCATGCACATGACACAAAACTAAAGGATAACTCTTTCTCGAAAGATTCTTGAGGGTCATTGATCGTGCCTGTCGCAAGCCCGAAATAAAGATAAATTACCCAGACTAGGCTAATAACAAATTAATATAATTAGGGAAGTAGGGGTCGATCCTCAGGGAGATGGTGTTTCCTATGGATTGTGAATCGTCTCACAATTGAGTTTTATCTAATGATTTTCTGGGTTTTGGATTTTGTGATGTCTAAACTAACGAATGGCATAAAAACAAAATAAAAACAAATTGAAATGAAAACGATAAAGCAAATGATAAATTAACAATAATGAGAAGCATCTAGGGAAATAGGTTCACACATGTAGATTGACATATTAATGAAATTGGATTTAGGATATGCAAGCAATTCATTGAGCGTTCGTAAGAATGGTGTGTTCATTACAATCATAGATCAGATGGTCTAGCAGGCTTTTAGTGCGATTTACTAGGTCTTAATCCACTATGTCACGCTTTGTCTATTCAATTCCTGTATATCTACCTTGGAAAAGAATTCCACACTAGTCAAAGATTGTGATCAAGAATCGTCAACTATCGTTAAAGTCCAAACATGCATAGACACAATGTTTTAAAAGCACAATTTCTTTTATCCAATTATCATCTTTTAATCAATCTAACATGGCTACCCTACACCCTAGAAAGGTGACTACTCACTCATGATTATGTTGATATTAACAATGAAAGTTAAGGTAAGCATATTTAGTTGGTTTTGACAATAATTTAGACTTTCTATGTGGCGATAATAACGACGCTATATGACAATCTAAGAAATGAAACTGCGATTATAACAATATGAAAATGAATCTAAATGATATGAATAGAAAATGACAATCAAATGGAAAGCAATAAAGAACAATAAGCAAAGGATAAATTAGGAATACCTAGGTGACGATCAACGATGAAAGCGATAACAATAATAGAAATCCCTCGCATAGAAATACCGTACTTTGAATTACAACTCTTGAACCCAACTAGTAGATACAAAGATTGAAATTCTTATTGAACTATGCTAATGTTTTGATATGAAATGGACAGAAATGAATTAAAACAAAAGACAAAAGACGAAGATAGACTAAACTAGAAAGACTAAACTAAAGAGAAAACTAATAAGAAGATTATATGAAATATAGGATTAGATTGTGTAAGATAGTGTGTGAGAGTGTGTGAGGCTAGAGCATCTATTTATAGTATTAGGGTTTCGTGGAGAAGAGGTCGGGCAATAAATACATAGGTCAAAAATAGGATGAAGGAGCCGCAATGCTCGAAGCAGCACACATACCCGATCGGGTACACACTTACCCGATCGGGTAAGTCGTCTTCTGGAAACTCTTGACTAACGCTTCATCTTCCTTCGCTTTGACTTGACTTACAACATCCCCCTTGACTTATACAATCGGGTTTGTTGCTTGGATTTGATGTAAAGCGATGAATTCTCCCGTCTAATTGATTGGTCTTCCGACAACTACGAAACCGTCTTTGCTTCTTCTCTCTCGTAAGTTAGTGAACCTTCTTGAAATGCCTTACACATGGTCAAGCTTTCTTCTTCGAATCGTCGGGTTCTAGGCAAATGCTCGGGAATATAGAAAAAGGGCGTAGAAACGTCACTTTCCCTACAAAACAAGTTAGAACACAGGAATTCGCCTAGAAGACGATATTAGCTCATAAAATGGCTTAACAAAGCACAAATGACATACAAAACCGAGCTAAACTGGGGGTTAAAATCATACAAATATTCACTTATCAGTCATGGCCGCAATAAACTCAACTCTCAGCTTAACCACTACTCCTTTATATGATAACCTCACAGTCTCACACCATTCGGTCCCATAATAGTCACTTTTCTAAGATTTCAAACAATAGAGGCTTTATACGTGGACAACCAATACATCCCAATAAATGGTCTCAAAATCATATAAAGGAAGTTATATGAAATTAATAGGGAAATCTACACCACCCACCACCAAAGACACATTTCTATAAAATTAGCCACAAGGTCAAGACTCTCCTAACAATATGAAGTACTCATCATGAATTGGTTCTGCCTCCCTCAAACCTAAATTAACAACATGCTCTTTGGTAATAAAAGAATGCGTCGCACCCGAGTCAAACAATATAAAAGTAGGACGACCATTATCAAGGAAAGTACCTGTCACGACTTAAGCATATTTCACCGCTTCTTCCTTATTCATAATGAATAGCTTACTGCTTTGCCTCGGTCCTCCTTGGATCGTGCTAGCGGAAGCGGAGACACTGAATTCTAGCCTAGCTTTTTCCTCCACCATGTTGATTAGAACGGGTATGATACTTTTAATTGCCATGTAGTCTTTGAAAACTCAAACATGTTTGAGCGGGTATTCAAGACCTTTAACTTGAGAATATTTGCAAGTGTGAGGTTGGTCGGTAGTTGGTCGTTGTGGGGTTCATATTTGCGAATATTCTCACGATAAACATCATCTCCTTTGAGATATATAAGTTTTTCTTCAAGGTATTGGAGACATTTCTCCACG
Source organism: Heliosperma pusillum (assembly GCA_022085475.1). NCBI lineage: Eukaryota > Viridiplantae > Streptophyta > Magnoliopsida > Caryophyllales > Caryophyllaceae > Heliosperma > Heliosperma pusillum. Next base: position 19,646 of record JAIUZE010046530.1, read on the forward strand.
TCAATGAGCGAAGAAAGGTCCTTTTCAAAGATGCTAGGACATTTGATGTAGGTGTAAGACCATTTGGGGTAGGAGTAGGACAATTCGGCTCGTTAGGTGTCTCATTTTGAGCTTTGCTTTCAAGTGAAGTAAGGCGGTCTTTAATCGAAGGTAGTTGAACATAGGCCACGTCTTAACCAGCTTGAAGTCGAATGAAGGCGGCCAGGACTTTATTGTTGGGGTTAAGATAATTTGGTTATCCGTGATATCTGTGATGAACACTTTTGTAGCTTCAAATTTTTGGACTAAGGAGATAAACCAACGTCGCGTTATCGACTCATTCAATTACAGTCTAAAAATTAAAGGAACATGTTGACATGGAAAGATCGACTCCACGGAGAAAGAGAGAATGTACGAAGTTTAGGAATCTGAAAACATCAAAATTTGACTATTTTTTTGAATAACTCGAGTTTTGAAACGTTGAAGTTCAACAATCTCTTGTGTATACGAGATTTAGGACGTGCATTGGAAAAGGTAACTTATTGGTTTGGGATAGGGTATTGAAAGACTAGGTCCTAGGGAATCTCGTGTACTTTTTAGATTAGGACTCGGGTCTAAGGTGTATGTCCTATTGTCTTGGCATGGGATGAAAGTCAAAGGTAAATGTCCAGCATATCTCGTGTAATTTCGAAATTAGGGAGCGAATCTTTGAGGCTGATGACCTATTGGCTTGGGATAAAGTGAAACAGTGGTGGTGTAACGCCTTATACACTAAAGTTTATGGTAAAAGGAGAGACGGGTATACAAACTAGCAGGAATTTATGTGGTTTAAGTCATATTGATTATATCAAAGACAAATCTAGAGATTTGATATGAATAAATCTTACCTCTAAAGACAAAATTGATAGATGACAAAAACCCACTAATATTGACTATTAGGGATTAAAGCCAAAGCAACCTATATCTAAATATAAAATTTTATTAAAGGACAATATATAAGAAATAATGAAAACTAACAAATGTTTTGAAAAGGGTTTAACATGCTTCCGACATGAATCTTACATTAATTAAAATAAAGTACAATAAAAAAAAGATGGGATTAAACACCCACAGACTTACATATTGACGAAACGAGATATGAACTAAAGTTATTGATTTAGCGACAGCTCAACTCGAATGTAAAGAAAGTGACCTTGCAAGAGAAACGATCGATTAATTAAGATTGATTAAAAATGATTATTGTTGAGTTGGCCAAATTGGTAGGTCAATGCAATAATGTGACAGGTACCCAAAAGGATCTGAGCTTACGTTGTCGGTTGATCAAGCACGTAGTTGTCAAAATACTTAGAGCAAGGTCTAGATTGCAAAGAGAGAGTAATAAGGGGCGGAACATTCGCTTGCCTTGAAAGTGTTCACGTACCTCTCCTTATATAGAGAGAGATCTGAAGAGTTATGGAATAACTCGAACACGGAAAGAAATATAGAAACTATTCCGGAAACAGGTAAAACAAGATGGGGAAGAGGCGCAGCAGAAACTGTGATTCATGGAAGAGGCGCAGCACCCGCTGCGTAATTTCCTAAGCAGTTTTCTACTTTGAAAGAAAGATTTCCGGGTTTATTTATGGGAATTGCAGTGAATTTCGAATTCTTTTCAAAATAAAATATGAATATATTTTACGAAGAAAGATAAATTTTTAAACATTAATATATCTGGAATATTCTCGAGCATTCAGACAAGGTTTTAAAAGAGGGTTATTAGAAAATGAAGCGGTTTTTGTCATGGACTCCAAAATAACGCTAATGACTATCAAAATGACCGTAAGGTACGTAGAAGAAGACCAAGGGGTAGACACAACTGTTTGATCTATCACTTGACGATAAACTTACGAATTGTCATAAATCGCTTCGCATACCAAACATGCAGCCCAATCATCACTGGTTGTTGGCGGAAGGTTTAGATTCGAGGTATTTACAGAGCCCCCACTTTGACTGAGGCTTGGACAAGGCCAAATTCAAAGTAAAGCCATAAGGTCAGAAGAAGATTACAACCTGACAACTATGGCAACGCGAGGCGGTTCAAGGGGTCTGAACCAACGAGCTGTCGTCAGGAAAATTTAAAAATCTGTCAAATATCGGGGAGGATCGTTTAAAGTCCATTAGACTACGTACTAAAACTCGTCACCCATAAGAAGGAATCATACATGAGAATCTTCTTACGTGGTTGCGATGTGAGGCTCGCCAGCCATTGCATAGGGTGCCTAGTGAAGCTCGCCAGCAGTTGAAAGGGCGCGTGATGAAGCTTGCTACCGCTAGGGATAAGGTGCGTAATGAGGCTCGCCAACCGGTGAGAATCAGCAAGTCTATTTAGGTGAACTGATCTCGTTGGGGAAAAGGCGCGTGGTGAAGCTCGCCAGCTACTGAAAGAGGTGCGTAGTGAGGCTCGCCAGCCGCTGTAAAGGCGTATGTTTGTGATAATCTTCATGTCGTTGAATGAGCATTTTGTGAGAAGATAAAGAAGCGCCTAGATAAAAGGAAGAGAGCAAGATACATTATGGACAAGAGAAATCATCGATGAGAAAGAAATACACTTCAAATAGGCTCGTCAATCTTCAACCTTCGACAAAGGATACTTCTTCTTGCCAGCACACGGTCCACCTCAAGATAGTAGATACAAACAATGGTAACATAACTCAACATAATCAACAAACAAGTTAGAACCTAACAAACATCAAGTACACTAAAGACTACCACCTTAGGTCCTTACGTCTACCCATATCTCATTCATTATTCATTTGTCAAGTTATTTACGGTTGGGGTGCACGAATGTGCGTCGGGAGCGTTATAGCTCTGATACCAACTGTGAGACCCTGCGATTTAGCGCTAAAGTAAACACATAGATTTGCAGCAGAAAAATACAATATTTTAAAAACTTTAAAAGCAAAACCGCGAATGTCACTATATTATAAAACAGTAACTTAATTTAATAAATCGTTTATACAAATTGTATCTTAAATAAATACAAGGGACATCGATCCCTTCATAAAACACAGTGAAGATAATAAACTAATATAAACTACACGCTAAGGGAGAATCGCTGTAAGAACAACGCTCGCTAGCTCACTCGCCACAACCCCATGCAAATACCAACCTGCAACATGTTCATTCATTAAAAATGAATGGCACAGTCAGTGGGGAGTAACTCGGGGTTCTCCCAGCCATATCACATCAAAACGCACATAAACGAGCATATAATCATGTGTCCTCATGTAAACATATAAATCATGCTTGATGTGAGAATAGCTTTATGATAATAGCAATATACGAGTAAAGAAAACCATCATCCATCATCATCATGCAATACATAACTCGGGGAAGACTCCCCTTGGCAACCATGTAGAACACTAAGGGCTTGCATCTCGCCATTAGCGACATATGCTTGAGAAGGTTTGGGACTCTGATCGGTTGTGTCGCGGTTCTTGATACAAAAATAATTACCCACACTTAGGCTAACAACATAAGGAATGTAATTAGGGAAGTAGGGATCGATCCTCAGGGAGTACGTGTTAACTATGAATTGCTATGGAGTGATTTTCATTTAAGTTCGATTCATTCGGGGTGATTGTCTAAACTACTAACATTAAATGAAATGACAAGTATGTAATGACGATATTTAAATGACGTGTATGGAATTGCAATAAAAATAAATCTAATCTAATTGACGGAAAGAAAGGTAACGATAATTAAATCTAACTAAGAACGATAATTAAAATGACAATATTGAAAAGCTATCTAACTAAACTAATACACTAGCAATTGACAATAAAGTAAACTATCTAAGAACGGTAATGAAATGACGGTAAAATAAACTAACTAAAACGATAAAATAAACTATCTAATCAAATTGATATAAAGAAAGGAAATTCATGTCAAATGATTTAAAAGTTTTATTGATACCAACATTAGAATTAATACGATTGTCTAAGCCTTGTAGCGGTATATTCCTCTTGGATTCGTACCGACTTTTTAATGGGTCCTAACGTCCTCTCAGCCTGGTTAGGTCACTAAACCCCTATTGGTAGTCCTAATTCCCATCCCAACTCTCGTTTCTAAGACGGAAATTGACTAATACAAACAATTGTTTATGGCCACTAAACAAAGTTATAGAATTTGACACGACCAAAGGAAGAAACAAACTAGGTGGTTCTATTGGTATCGACTCTTCTTTTAATTCATTTTAACTAGCAAATCATTTCAATATTACAATTTTATTTATTGTATTTACACAATGATAATCTTACAATACTCTATTAATTTTATGTGATTAAATAAATTAAGAGGAAAATAATAAACAAAATTAAACTACGAATTAAAAGTGCTGAAATGATTAAGGTGATTATATTAGTAATGATTCTAATGATGAATTTTATGATTATATGATTAGGCAAAATGAAAGATGACATACTAAACGATAATTTGGTTTTAACTAGATTACTTTTACATGGATTTCCTACCAACAACAATATAAAAACAAGACTAATGAGATTATAGTTCCTGATGTCAGAAATTGCATAAGTAAATCAAGGATAGAAAATTACCGAGTTTGGAATGCAAATTATGTAAGAAAATAAAGAACAAATATCCAACCCAATGTAATGACAAATGCTTATAGGAACACTAGAAAAGTACTTGGAGATTACTATTAAAACAGTCTAAGATTGCATAAACTAGAAACTATGAACTAAAACTTGTATGAAAGAAATATATAATGTGTATGCTAATTGTGTTGTGTTTTGATTCATGTTTATTTGTGTGCTAATCCTTGGCTTTTATAGGGCTGCATAGCTACACATCCGCGTCCAAATTCATACCCTAGACAAAGCCATAAAGCACTCCATTAAAGCTTGGTAGAAGAAGAGCCAAGAGACGCTCATCAGCAAACATACCCGATCGGGTATGTGGTAATCCGATCGGGTATGTAACCCTGATGGATTTTTTGTCTCTTCCAATTTCGTCTTTGGGCACGGAATCCTATGCCTTGGTCTTGGTCTATGTAACACGTAATTGGGCTTGGGCTAGTCTTCCTTTGACTTGTGTTGATGTTTTCTTTGAGAAACAAAGTCAAAGTCCAAGATGAGTCCACTCGAGGAAGGATGTAGCGGAATCGTAGTCAAATCGTGAAATTGCTATCATCGGTTCCTCGAAAACTCGTATTCTAGTTCCTTTGCTCCAAAAAGTAAGAAAATATAACAAAACCGCTTCATTTCCTATAAAACGAGACAAAGCACGCAAAACAACTAGAATAGCAATATTAGCTCGTTAATCACTCAACAAAGTGCATAAATCGTATAGAAATCGAGCTAAAACGGGGGATAAATTAGTACAAAATATCGCTTATCAAACTCCCTCAAGCTAAACCCTTGCTTGTCCTCAAGCAAACATAACAATCATAACCAAGACAAGGGTAGCAAACAATGATCAATCTATCATACAAATCCCAAAAATAAGCTCTTAACAAGTAGATGAATCATAAACCCGAAACAACAAGGGTGAAGGAAAATGCGAATCATGGTTGAGATTTACACAACGGCGCAGCATAGAAAATATTCTTTGGACTTTCTCTGCTTTTGCATGATCTTATTGACTATGGAATTTTTTGATACACTCTTCACTCAAATTTTTGTGAAATAGGAAATATTGGTTCAAATTTGAAGTGGCACTCTCCTATCTACGACTTATAAGAATGTGCCCGCAGTCTAGTATGGTAGACAATCCAAATTCATTAAGTAAGACTAATCATGATCAAAATGTAATGTAAGAAGCCAAGAGAAATAAAGAAGAGGCTTGGGAAATTTGGGTAAGAAAGTGGACAAACGATTTTGGTCATGTGGAGCTTAAGTCAAGCTAGTAATAACCAAATGTGTAGTGGATACTCAATCCAATTCATACCAATTCCCATAAACAATAGTCAAAGCCAAAAGCAGCATATTGGCTTATTAAACATGACAAATCAAGTTACGACTTCCCATAATTTTTCTTTCTTTTCCTTTTCATTCATGGAAGCGTTTTCTCTTCTTTTTCTTTTGAGCTTTTTCTCTTTCATTTTTCATTTTTCAAAGCTCTTTTTTTTCTTTTTCTAACTTCCTTTCACTGAAAAACACGGGAATCAGCAATCCCCAGACAGCAAGTTCACACTAAATGGTGGCATTATCAGAACATCGCAAAAGCACAGAACACCCCTACACATAAAGTCAGTTACTAGCTCAACAAGGGTAGGCAATAATGTAATGTAGCTAGAAAGAATGGTGTTTTTGGGCAATGGAAAATGTGAACAAGATCAAATGGCTTCAAAATGTAGATCATGATAGTAATACTTATAGAAAATGGAATAAAAACCATACTTATGCGTTTTGATGTGACACGGACTATAAGGAGAAACTACTCACTCCTAGACTGGGATCGGGTTCAGATGTACCGACCACTGGAGGCTCTACCTTACAATATGAGTAGCTTGCCAAAGTCAAGATCAAGCTTAATTAAGTCCAAATGCAACTTTCTACCTACTGTGTACATGACATCCCCATGAATGCACAATTCCTCATAACATAATGAAACATCAGCTTATAAAAACTATAAATTGAGAAATGTAAGATGGAAATGATCTTTTCTTTTTGTCTTCTTTTTTTTTTTGAATTTTTTTTTTTGAAAAATAAACTAAAAAGAAACTAATAAAAAGAAAATCTAAAAGAAAATCTAAATGCAATCCTAAATGCAGTAAGTCCTAAATGCAAATCCTCCCCCAAGCTAAAACTTCACATTGTCCTCAATGTGCATGCAATTATAATAGAAGCAAACCGTGAAACGGTTGGTAGCACAGAGAACAGAGAAACAATATGAAAATCTAATGGGAAAAGGGGCTAAAAACGAAAACTAAAAATGCTAAAAATAAAAGAAAGAAAGAAAAACTTACAAAATGTCTAGCCTCCCCCAAGCTATTATAAACAAGGGGAGCTTATCATCTCATCTCAAAGGCCACTAGCTACGACCTCTCCTCTCTGAAGGAGACGGCTCGGATGTGGATCCAGAAGCATCTGTATAGTAGGTATTATCTGCATAATAATAACTACCTCTAGAAGCAATGATCCCGGTAGGGTTGTTGGCTCCTAAGGACTGGTACTCATCTGTTTGGTGACTACTAAAATCACCTCTATACCCTCCAAAACTCTCGACGCCATAGTCAGTACCACAGTAATCAGGTCCGGTCTGCTGCACACCTGCATCATAAGCAGTACCATACCCCCTCTCGGGCCAAGTATAGAAAGACGGATGGGGGCCCTCAGGTCTAATCACACCTTGCCTAGCAAAGTGATCATAAATGGGGTGCAAAGCAAGCTGCTGGTCGGACTGGACTATATCAATGGACATGGTTAGGGCTTGAAACATGGCAGTCACGTCGCCCGTAGCATGGGTCGACTGAGAGGATGGTCTGACCTCAGGGCGGTGGGATCTAATCTGAACAGGGGGGTCATTGGGGGTAATATCCCCAACAGGAAGAAAATAAGTGGGACGGGGTAAGATAGCCTCACCCTCCTGAAGATGAGGACGTTTCCTAAGTAATGGAATTTGGTTCACCTCAGCGGTCAACTTGACCGAATCATGGCCAGCTATCCTCCAAATCATATGGGGGTGAGAGACACGAAACCAATTAAGCTGAACAAAATAATCATAATCCAACCCATTTCCCATCTCGGTGGGAGGTGTAGTCAATGCCTGGAGGTCAGTGGTGGCTTGGTTAAAACCACAAACTCGCATATCAAGGTGAGTGATAAGACCTCCATAAACAATGGCAGTGTTCTTAGGATTAGTAGCTTTAGTCAACTGAACAGCAAAATAGTAAGGAATGCTAATCGACCACGGTTCATCACCATCTACATTCAAAAACCCTCCTAAAATATCTAACTCTACCTGTCTCACCAAATGAGGCTCAGCACGGCCCAAGAAGGTCCATCCCATGAATCTTTGCCAGATTCTAATGGCGGGATGATGGATGTGTTGGTGTGGGACATGGTCCCAACGAGAGACAGGGTAAGTAGAAATTGCGCTCCAAACCTGGCTAATATCAAAGCCTTCGGGAGGTGAGGTAACAGTATCCTCAAAGGTGAGACCGAATTGGATGGCAAAGGTCCCTAAGTCCATACTATAGTCATCGTTAAACAATCGGAACCGGACTTGAGGCATAGAGTTTCTATTCCTAGATCTTTGCAACTCAAATGAGCTCAAGAATTCAAGGGTCAATTGGGGGTAAGTCTTATAACTAAAGTTCATACTAGCATTCATTCCTAGACCCCTTAATAACACCTTGACATGCTCATAAAGTTTCATGTGTCCTAAAGAAGAAACATCAAGGAATTTAGTAGCTCTCATACCCTTGCTCTTGATAATACACCAATTTTGCCATTGCTTGTTTAAACTAAACTCTACATCCGGAAAGTCGGGATCATGCATAGCACCTTGTCCTTCTTGACTCCCGGTTTGATCATCGGCTTCTAACATTTCTATGTCTTCTCCATGGGCCCTACTACTTTCTCCTTGGTTGGAGGTTCTTGCCCTCTTTGATCTCCTTATTGTAGGTGCCATTTGCTAAGAGAAACTAGTATTAGAACACTTCATTATAAACACAAATTGATAGCATAAGTGTTATAATACTAGGCTTTCAAGCACAAATTCAAGTATAACAACATAAGTGAAACATTATCATGCTACTTTTGAGCACAAATTGATGTTCTTAAGCATAACAATATTTCACTAGGATTTTGAGCAACATTACACTTGAATCATGAGCTTTGGGCACTACTCAAAGGTACTAATGCTAAATTAACACAATAAGAGCATAAGTTCAAATTATAAAGCATGAATTCAAACATTATACTACCATTAAGCATGAGTGTTTAGCATAAAGTAGATATGAGTATCCTAATTGGCATATGAGCATTCAAATCATAGTAAACTTACAAAATAATCACTAACATTCACTCTATATCATGTAAGAAGCATTAGAAATCAAATTTAAACAAGTTTTTCAAGTAAAATCAAGAACCCCCAAATTTGGGTTAGGGTTTGTTCAAGTTGGATTTCTGAAAAATAGAGAGATTGAAGTAACTAAAGTAGAATTAACTTACTTGATAATGCTTAGATGATGCCTTGGATGAACTATCGTGACAAATTTTGCAAGAAAAGACTAAGAAATGAAGGTTTTTGAGAGATTTTGAGCTTGAAGTTGAAGAACACGGGAATATGGCAGCAAGCAAAGGGTAGCAAGTTGGTTTTATAGAATAAAAGAGAACAAAACTCGAAACAGACAACTTACCCGATCGGGTATACATGAATCCGACCGGGGAAGTGTGCTGATCCGGATTTTGTTTCTTTTTTCTTTGTTACTTGCTCTTACCTTTTGGCTTTGGCCTTGAACATACTTACTAACCTTAATGGACTTGGAAACATGGGCCATGGGTAGCTCCTTTTCATCTCAATAGGTCCTCCAGTTCCAAGTACAAAAAACTATCGACTAAGCATGCATTTCTAAAAATGAAAATAACAAGTAAAACGAAAATTGTTTCCTAACTATTACAACACAAAAAAATTCAAAAAGAGTGTCCAAATAGTCCAAAACAAAATTATAAAACATTGTCTAATTAGTGGAATAAAGAATGCATAAAAGAAAGTAAAGAGGAAGACGGGTTGCCTCCCGACAAGCGCATTTTTAAGTCATGCTAGACTTTGAATTTCCATCCCTCCTTAAGCCTTGTGAAGGGATATGAGCTCTTTTGCAGCTTGATTTCGTCCTTGAATTTTTCATTTACCCTTGCCAACATCCATGGCAATCTCATTCAAATATACTTCCGAAGCTTTGAATGCTTCGAGGTCACCATCTCCTACACTCAATACATTCCCCTTTCTATCAAAAGTGGCACTTGATCCATCCATTTCAAAAGTGATCTTTTCTCCTTGCACATCTATACAAGCCCCAACTGTATTTAGGAAAGGTCTTCCTAATATAATATAGTCGTCTCTTTCTTTATTTGAAAATATTACATAAAAATCAACGGGAATAAGGAAGTATCCAATCCGAATGGGGACATCTTCCACAATTCCTGCAGGAGTATGCATAGATCCATCGGCTAGTTGAAGGCTACTATTTGTAATCTTCATTTGTATTGGGCAATGGTCGTGATAGAAGGAAAAGGGCATGACACTAATAGCGGCCCCTAAGTCATATAATGCATTGCTAACCTTATGAAGACTCATTGTGAAAGAAATATTAAAACAACCTGGATCTTTAAGTTTTGAAGGAATGATAACCTTCCCTTCTTCAAGGGGAGGTTCCTTGGGAGAATCTTGGGTTGCTTCTTCTTTTCGAGATGTCTTGCCTATCCTTGCCTCCAACCTTGAGAAAGCTTTGTCATTTGCCTTTGTTGTTTCAACAATTCTTTCTTCTCATTTCCCTTGAGCTTTTATCAATGTCATGACCAAAGATTCGAGACGGGATGTCTCCTCTTGTGCAGGGGCTCGGGTTGGTTTGGCTGGTGTAGGATTATTGAAAAGTTCGTGGGGTAACCTAAAGATGGGCTCCTTACTCTTTCCATTCCCAAGAGGACTATCAAAAGATTGCTCACTAATCATTGTGATGCTTCTTAGGCCCACATCACCCTTTGCGATATTTTCTTCAACTCATATGGTTCTTATTCATATGATTGAGATTAACCATGCAAGTTTCGGAACTTGGGTAATAGATACAGGTTGTGGTTCTCATCTGTGTAATCATTTGCAGGGCCTAAGAAACATCACAACTCTCGCAAAGGGTGATGTGGACCTGCGGGTGGGGAATGGAGCTAGAGTTGCTGCCGTTTCAGTGGGGACATATGTAATCCAACTCCCTAGTGGTTTAGAGTTATTGCTGAATAATTGTTACTATGTACCCAAGTTCAGTCAAGTACTTGAGCTTACCGTCAGCAATGGCAACATTCCGTAATGCCGCCTCCCAGTTCGCAAAGTTGGACCCATCATTCTTCAGTCTCGTGGACTGATTCATGTTGTCCATAAAGATCTTTAGCCAGGACTCGCGAGCGAGTGTAGCACTTGGCATTGGGTCATCTGTACGTCCAGCCATTTGTTATTTTCGCAGTTATATCTTTATATAACGGATTCAAGAAACTGTGAAAAGAAGAAAAAATTATGATAAGTTTCATCGTTTTAAGATTAAGTCTTAATGCAAAAACTATTTAATGCGATGACTCATGCATTTATACAATTGACCTCCCTCAAGAATTATATAAATGATCCCAAGACTCAATTTCTGTAAATTGATAAGCCAACCTCTTGGCTAATTCTACCTTTAGAATTCTCAGTCGATAAATTTCTGTAAATTCTATCTTTAGTCCATTATAATCCCGAGATATTACTCGGACTACAATGTTGAGGTAAAATAGGTCAACACTCACTACTTACCCAACGTAGAAGGGGTCATATTATGACTTCCGACGAAGAAGGGGTTCATAGTAGTTTTTCCTATAAAGACTAATCTCAATTTTCATTTTAGAGGAAGATCCCATCATCTTAAATTTAATTCATTTTTAAGTGAACAAATTTCTAGCATTTCGTGAATGATTTAGACTAAGGTGATGGCCCTATGAACGAGTGACATCTGTATGTCTAAGATGAAAATTCAAACTATATGAAACATTTTTCATGCATTTTAGGTGGTTTGGTTTAGGCGGAATATGATGCAATTATTTAACATGTGAATGAAAAGCAAAAAAATGAAAAATACGTAAACTATTACAACGGTCCTAGTGTGGCCTATCTACCAAAATGAACAGTAAATACAAGTTTGGAATCCATCCTAATGGACCCGAGAAGCTTGACTTTGTCTCATCTTGGTCCATGTAGCGGGAGTGAGCATCCGATCTCCATCTTTAGTCTTCTTAAATTACATTTTCAAAATTACAAAATAAACCTATTTACATTCTAATTCCAAAAACATAATTAAAAGAAATAAAAGGAGATTCGAGATCTCATAAATACATCCAAACCATGTTTCCATCATTACGAAAACATGATTAACTAAGGCCACACTAGGTATTACATTTTTCAACCAATTGCAAAAATACGTAAATAAAACATTCATTCATTCATTCATTCGACAAAAATAAAATGCATCAACTATATAAATTAATACTACAATACATAATTCATTAATTATGTTGATTAATTATCCAAACCACCATTAAGACCGATCAAAATTATGTGACAATTCCTTAATTGCCCACAACAATTTTAATCATCCATAATCCATTTTTATTTTAAACCTTTTTAAAATAATCGGGTATCATTATTGTGAACCTTTTCACAATAACAAACAAACAAACATTATCTTTAAAATGCCAAAAAAAACAAAAAATTTTTTTTTTATTTTTGTTATTTCACGGTTTAGCAAAAAAAAACCGAAACAACATTAAAAAAAAAAATACTGCTGCACAGCAATAAAAAACAGGAAATTTTTTTTTAAAATGAACAGTAGCAGCACGTACAAAAATTTGGTGTTGTCAATATTTCTAGATCGGTACAAAATTCAATATCTAATCGTTATTAGATATTGATTCAAATTAGATTATTCAATTCAACCTTTTAAAATGAACATCTAAATCATGATTAAATCGATTATCCATATATTCATTTAATCACAATCGCTTTGAACATCATTAAAATTGAATCATTATACATAAAATTATCAATTTAAAATAATGAGGCCGAAAACAATAGCAACATCAAAAACAAAACAATTCCATCTTATTTTAATTTAATCCTTATCAAATTACAACAAGTACAAATTTATTATATTGAATTTTAACCTTTTAAAATAACAATATCAATAAATCAACAATGGAAAAACAAAACCCTAAAAAAAATTGAATCAATCGGCCAAAAAAAAAAAACTGCCGAAACCCTAAATTTTTTTTTTTTCGGTTTTATCAATTATTTTTTTCTCAAATTTATATTTCATAAAAATGAAAAATATATAATATAATTTTGTAGCCAAAAGCTCTGATACCACTTGTGGGAAATAACTGTTTACATCCCCTTAAAATTTAGGATTATAACAAAATTATATAATATGAATTGCGAGTCGTAAATATGAAAACGATGTAAATATAGAGAAAACGAATTAAACCTTTGGTCCTAGCAAAATCGGCCTAAGAACAGATATCAAAGTAGATATCCTCCTAATTGTCTCACCCAAGATTGATCGAGATATGTGTAACACCCGGAAATGTACCCTATTTTTCTAGTAGAAATATTTTACGAAATCTTTTCAGCAAATTTAAGTTTTAATTTAGAATTTAAAGTTTCGAGTCGAATTTAGAATTTCCGAGTTCGTATTTGGAATTTCCGCGAGATTTCATGAAAATCCCGTCTTAAGGCGAGTTTGACTTTTCTTCACTTTTGAGTCGAGTTTGACTTTTCTTGACTTTTGAGTCGTCTTTGACTTTTCTTGAATTTTAAGTCGTCTTTGACTTTTCTTGAATTTTAAGTCGTCTTTGAGTTTTCTTGAATTTTAAGTCGTCTTTGAAATTTCTTGACTTTTAAGCCGTCTTTGACTTTTGTTGACTTTCCGACTCACCCTTTACTTATACTCCCTCCTAACCCTAACCTAATTCATTCTAACACAAACACAACACAATTTCTTCTTCCTTAAGCAACCAAAACCTTACCTCCCTCTTTGATCCAATCTTTGGATGATCGTAGCTCCCTCGTTTCTTGTCGGAATTCACGTAAGTTCGTCTTATTCTTCCCCTCTTACCTTCCTCTATCCGTATTGGTAATAAAATTACCGTCTTTCTCGTTTTTTTAAATTATCCGTCTTTCTCAAGGTGAAATATATTCATCTTTTATTACCTAATTGTAGGTGGAGACTACTAGGAAAGCTTAGTAATCGATTAAAGACGCGTAAAGGTAACGGTGAAGGGTTACTCGTTATCATTTACGTGTTTTGCATGCTTTATATGTTAGAAATCGTATTTAGAATACGATTAGAAGCTTAGGAATCATGTTATGATTTATGATTGTTGTTATTTGATGATTGTTGATGATGAATATTGATTGTTGATAGTTATTAGAAATGGATTATGAGAATTGGAAGTGATAGGATTGAATTTATGTTGAAGGCTCACGAATGAATTGGTAACAGAGTGTTTCACGGTCGTGAAACCTCATTTCACGGT
>JAIUZE010046531.1:0-67888 GCA_022085475.1 Heliosperma pusillum
TGATACCCAAGCATTTGACCAAGTTTAAGAAGCATAATAAATAAGAAACAAGATAACTCTCCAAAACAACAAGTTTGGAAACTAACTTACACAAGGGTTCACTCCAAACTGTCATAACTAGAGTTCTAGACATGGGAATGCAGAAATTCCAAGTCAAGGTGATAGCTTATCCTCTTACGGTTCCAACGAGTGGTCACAAGCCCAAAACAAACAAGTAACGAAGGAGATATGAGCATTCTACCAAAAAGGGTCAGTGCTGTGAATTTGCACGAGTCACCCGAGAACAACAACACCATTTCTATCATTTCCAATTTTCATAATTCACTTCTATCAACTATCAACAATCAATATTCATCATCAACAATCATCAACTAACAACAATCATCATAAAAATCATAATTTCTAAGCTTTCTAATTGTATTCTAAATACGAATTCTAAACATGGAAATCATGTAAAACACGTAAATGATATCGAGTAACCCTTCACCGTTACCTTTACGCGCCTTTAAACGATTTCTAAGCCTTCCTCCACTAGTTAGTAAACTTTGTCGGGTCTAGAAAGTCTCCACCTAAACAAAGACGACAAAAGATGAATATAATTCACCTTTGAGAAGGACGGATAAATTGAAAAGCGAGAAAGACGGAAATTTTATTACCAAATAAGGTAGAGGACAATGAGAGCGGAAGATTAAGACAGAAATCAACGGATTTGAGCAAGAAATGGATGAGTAGTGAGGAGTTTGAGTTTGATTGAAAATGGGTTTAGGGTTTTGTTTACATGATGAAGAAGAAGGAGAAGAAGTAAGTGGAAAAAGATGAGGGAAAAAGGGGAGTATAAGGGATTAAGTAGGAAAAACATGGGAAAAAGCCCATAAGCGCCTTAAGGCGTAACTCACTCGGAATCTCGCGTAAAGTCCAAATACGAACTCGGAAATTCTATATTAGACACGGAAAATTTAATTTACGACTAAAACTAAATTTCGCTGAAAAGTATCCGTATAATATTTTTAATATAAAAATAGGGTACATTTGCGGGTGTAACAGACGATCTAATGAAGTGAAACGATTACAACGATATTGAAATTTAATCTACAATAACATGTAAAGGAAATAACAATCAAATAGGAAACATAAAGACTTTAAACAAAAGGTAAAATAGGAATACCTAGATGACGATCAACAACGATAATGATGAATTACAAACAACCATAATAGAAATTCCTTGCATAGAATTGTCGATCCACACAAAGTAGATTACAAAGATGAAATTCTTATTGATCTAGGCTAAGGATTTGATGTAGAAAAAACAAAAATAAACTAAGAAACTAAAGACAAAAAGGAGGAAGAAAATGATCTAGACAAGAGAAGAGAGGCTAGGTTTCTCTCCTCCTAATCTAGGGTTTCTAATCTAAAGAGAAGTGTAAGAAGAGAAGTGTGAAGTGTGGAGAGGTACATGTTGATATGTGGTGGCCGAGGCATCCTTTTATAGCAGTAGGGTTTCGTGGGGAAGGGGTCATGCATTCATCACATAGGACAAAAAGGAGGAAGTCGAAGCAAAAGCTCGGATCAGCAGAGATACCCGATCGGGTACACCACTTACCCGATCGGGTAAGTTGTATTCTAGAAGCTTTGACTTTTGTTTCATCTCCCCTTGCATATGACTTGACTTCCATTATCCCCCTTGACCTCTTGAGTCGGGTTTGTTGATAGGGTTTGATGTAAAGTGATGATTTCTTCGCCTAACTGATCGATCTTCTGACAACTGCGAAACCGACTTTGCTTCTTTTTTCTTTTGAATCAGTGAACCTTCTTGAAATGCCTTTGACTTGGTCAAGCTTTCTCCTTCAAATCGTCAGGTTCTAGGCAAATGCTCGGGAATATAGAAAAAGGGCGTAGAAACGTCATTTTCCCTACAAAACAGGTTAGAACATAGGAATTCGCCTAGAAGACGATATTTGCTCATAAAATGGCTTAACAAAGCACAAATGACATACAAAACCGAGCTAAAATGGGGATTAAAATCATACAAATATTCACTTATCAAACTCCCCCAAGCTAAACCCTTGCTTGTCCTCAAGCAAACATAACAAACAATACCAGGACAAGGGTTGCAAGCATTGGCTACTACACCATCAAGAAACAAATCTCAACATAAAACTTTGGAAACATAATGAATCATAACCCAAAAACTACGTGGGCAAGAATGATACATAAACATGGCTGAGATTTACATAACGGCGCAGCACAAAGAATTTCACTACAGAATTTTCGGCTCTTGCATGATCTTTTTGACAAATGGACTCTCACGGCACACTCGAACACTCATGTATGCAAAAGGTGATTTCCTTATGTGTAAATGTTTTTGAGACACTCACCTATCTACGACTTATGAAAATGTGTTCGCAGTTTAATATGGTAAACAATTAAAAACACAAGTCAAAGATCACAATGCACATAGAAAAGAAGCCGAAAAAATAAGAAGAAGACTTTGGGAAATGGGTGAAAGGTGGACAAACAGTTATGGTCATGTGAAGGTTAGAATGAGCTAGCAACTGACCAATGATAAATGAATACTCAATCCAAACTTTTGATTAATTCCCAAAAGACGAATAACGAAGCCAGAAGGAACGGATTGGCTTATTACACACGAAACACAAGAGTGAACTCCTTCTAAACATTGAATTGACATTTTGAGGAGATACTCACAACTTCTTCTTTTATTTCTTTTTCTTTCTTTTTTTTTCGATTTTTTTCTTTTTCAATTTTTTCATTTTTCTATTTCATTTTTTTCTTCTTTTTCTGATCATAACATCACTTCTTGAGCATTTTGGTCCTCCCAAATTCACTTTGACATAAAAGAACAAAATCTTCTCAAAAGAGCACCCATACACCATAGTCTAGCTACTAGCTCAAAAGGTAGGCAGTTTTTATATGTAGCTATTATCTTGTGAAACATTTGTATGAAGGGGCTAATTTTGAGGGGTAATTCAAAGTGAAAAAGGCTTCAAATCTTAGTGAATCATGAATGCAATGCTTATAGGAATGAAATGAGAACCATACTTATGCGTTTTGACATGACACACATCACAAGGAGAACTACACACACCTAATGAGACTGGGTATAGATGTACCAGCCTAAGGAGGTTCTACCTTACAATATATGTAACTTGCCAAATGTCAAGATCAAGCGTACTCATCTATAGATTCATTCCATGCCTACTGTGTACAAGACTTCCCCATGTATGCACAATTCAATGAATATTGAATCATTATCTTTTGAAAGCTCTAAGTTTGGGAAATGTAACATGATAGCATAGTAAACAAGCAAGCAAAGCATGAAAAGCATTCAATTATGTTCAAAATTTTAAATTTTTCTCTTATTCAAAAATTTGAAAAATATAAACAACTAAAATGCAAAATGGGAAAATGCAATCCCTCCCCCAAGCTAAACATCACATTGTCCTCAATGTGAGCACAAAGACTAAATATGCAACGAGATGCTCAATGGGAAGAAGGGTAAAAAGGGAAAAAGATGAAAGGAGAGTGAAACTTACTAGTCAGCGGATTCCCCCAAGCTAGTCTTTTGGACTTGACAAGGAAGGTCTTTATAGATTCTTCAAAAACTCTTTCATCTGCAAAATAAATCTAACAAAACAACGAAAAAGGGAAAGCAAAAAAATAAATTGCAAAAAGGAAAGGAAACACGGGTTGTCTCCCGAGAAGCGCTGGTTTAACGTCCCGCTCGACGAATTCTTCTATTAAATCATCTGGTTGGGGATTGACGCTCTATATAGACAATATCTAAGCATCCGATCATGGAATTGCTGTAATAGAGTTTCAATCGGTGTCCATTGACCTTGAATTTTTCACCATTACTAGCCATTATTTCCACATAACCGTTTTTGCTTACATATGTGACAGTGAATGGTCCAGACCATCTTGATCGAAGTTTTCCTGGAAAAATTTTCAAACGGGAGTTGAAGAGAAGTACTTGGTCACCGACATTGAATTATTTTCTGATTATCCTCTTATCGTGCCAACGCTTTGTTTTCTCTTTATAAATCCTAGAATTCTCGTAAGCTTGCAAACGAAATTATTCTAGCTCATTGAGTTGCAAAAGTCGTCTATCAGCGCTAAGCTTAGTGTCTAAGTTGAGTTCTTTGATAGCCCAGTGAGCTTTGTACTCTAACTCAACAGGGAGATGACAGGCCTTTCCATATACCAACCGATAGGGAAATGTTCCAATCGGGGTTTTGAAAGCTGTGCGATAAGCCCATAAGGTGTCATCGAGCTTATTACTCCAATCTGTTCTAGATTTCGAGACAACTTTTTGAAGAATTGTTTTTAGCTCTCTGTTCGAAACTTCTACTTGACCGCTGGTCTGGGGGTGGTAGGCTAATCCTCGTCTGTGATACACGCCATACTTGGCAAGCAGAGTGTCTAACTGCTTTTCTCCAAAATGAGTTCCTCGATCACTTATCACGGTTCTGGGTACACCAAAACGCGGAAAGATGATCTTTTTAAATAGTCGTATCACAGCTCTAGCATCATTGTTGGGGGTGGCAATTGCTTCTACCCACTTTGAAACATAGTCGACAGCGACTAAAATGTAACGATTTCCATTTGAAGAAGGGAATGGTCCTTGATAGTCAATACCTCTGATCGTGCCTGTCGCAAGCCCGATACAAAGATAAATTACCCAGACTAGGTTAATAACAAATTAATGTAATTAGGGAAGTAGGGGTCGATCCTCAGGGAGATGGTGTTTCCTATAGAATGTGAGATGTCTCGCAATTGGGTTTTATCTAACGAATATCTGGGTTTTGGGAATTTAGTTTCTAAACTAATAAAAGGCATAAACGAAAACGAAATAAAAGCAAATGGAAATGAAAACAATAAAGCAAGTGATGAATTAACAATGATGAAAAACATCTAGGGAAGTAGGTTCACACATGTAGATTAACATATTGATGCATATGGACATGGGACATGCAAATAATTCATTGTGAGTTCGTAAGAATGATGCGTTCATTACAATCATAGATCAGATGGTCTAGCAGGCTTTTAGGCAATTTAATAGGTCTTAATCTACCATGTCATGCTTTGTCTATTCAATTCACGTATCTCTACCTTGGAAAAGAATTCCATTCTAGTCAATGATTTTGATCAGAAATCGTCAACTATTGTTATAGTCCAAACATGCATAGACACAATGTTTTAAAAGCACAATTTCTTTTATCCAATTAACATCTTTTAATCAATCTAACATGGCTACCCTACACCCTAGAAAGGTGACTACTCACTCATGGCGATGTCCAAATCTAAGATGAAGTTAATAACAAAAACTAGGATAGACATGTTTATTCGGTTTTAACAATATTCTAAGACTCTTTCTATGGCGATAATGCAGCAGGAGCTCACCCAAGGGGTCTTGATGATCAAACCACAAACAAGACAAGCCTGACCCCAAGGACCCCTCAAATGGAAGCTCGAGTTACAAGGTCCAAACAACAAGCTATGACAAGCCAAGATCAAGCCAGGCCAAGCCACACTAGTGAGGAAGACAGTCCAGGGCTCAGCAACCCATGCCAAGCCCCAACACAACCCACATTACCCACACAAGACAGAAACAAAGCCATTCAGGCCCAGGCAGACCAATTAACAAACCCTGCATCTAGGAAGTACACCAGGGCATCCCAACCACCCCCACCATGGCCTACCATCAAGCCAACCCACTAAGCTACAAGTTTGTCAAGGACAAACCCTTTTGAATTCTAGGAAAAACTCATGAAACAGACACCCCAAGTTAGAGTCCAGTAAACAATTAAAACAGAGAAGGTACAAGTCAGATTGTGGCTTCCTTTTGCTTAAGTCAACTTGTCCTCGTCCAAGGCAGGTCTTATCTAAGTTCTAATAAGAGTAGAGAGTCCCAAGGAGCAGAAACACATCCAGGTAAAGCAGCAAGGCAACAAGAACAACAGATTTCCATTTCAGGAAAACTCCAAAACTGCTTTATTTGCTTTTTGTTCAGTCTGTTTTTTTGTCTTGTGTCTGTTCTTTATAGTTGTTGAGCTCGTCCTATTGTGAGGCTCATAATTAGTGTCATTAGTAGTAGTTTGAATCCTAAGTTGGCCCTTGGATGATCTGTACATCCAATGGCTCACAAGATATCAGCCTCCCTATATAAGGAGGTCTTGTATGTTTATTTCAGGCAGACTTTTATGAATGAATTAACTTTGAGAAATCCCTCAAATCAATCAAACTTGTACTAAGAGCTGTAGTTTGAAACAAGCCTGATACATCTTCAAGGTGTTTGATCAGTGCCTTGTCTTGTGAGTCAAGTTATATCTGTGCCTTGCTGTGGTTAACTTGCTTGCTGTTGAGTCTAGTCTAGGGTGTTTGTGCTTTGCTGTAACACTTGAAAACTGTCTCTAAACTAGTCTTTGAGTCCCTTCTCTTGTGCTATGCTGTAGGGGAGCTTCTCTAAGTCATATCCTTTGAATTTCAGTTGATATAAGTCACTCTCTCTAAAACAGCTTCCATTTCTATTTGAGTTGTATGTCAGTTTAAGTGAACCTAGTCTAGCTTCCATCAAAACTTGTAAACCTTAGTAGTTTACACTCCAAATTGGTTATCAGAGCTTTGGTTGAGAGTCTTAGTGAGTTCATTTTCCCTAACTACATTTAAAAACACAAAAATAGCCCAATGAGTGAAGAGAGACTGGCAGGAGTAGAAGCAAGGATGGAGGGTCTGGCTGGGATTGTAACCACCCTAACCAGAACCCTGGAGCAGGTAATAGGCAACCATTTGCTTGCTGGAGGAAGAGGCAGAGGACGTGGAAGAGGCCAAGGAGGAGGCAGAGGAAGGCCACCTGATGATGAAGAGTATCCAGACTCAGATGACTCAACAAGAAGCAGAGCTTCCATCCACAGGCACATAGACAAGCATCTTGTAGATATCCCTGAGTTTTCTGGTAGTCTTAATCCTGATGATTTGTTAGAATGGTTAAGAGAAGTAGAAAGGATCTTTGAATACAAAGGATATAATGATTCTAAGTCTTTTAAAGTAGCCATCCTTAAACTAAAAGGGTATGCTTCCCTTTGGTATGAAACCATGAAAGGGTTAAGGGCTAGGGAAGGGAAAGAACCCATCAAGTCTTGGACTAAACTGAAAAAGAAACTACTAGACAAGTTTGTTGCTAAGGATTACACCCAGGATCTGTTTATCAAATTGTCTAAGTTGAAACAAGGAGACAAACCTGTTGAATCTTATCTGAGAGAGTTTGAACAACTCACCTTGCAGTGTGATATAAATGAGAAACCTGAGCAAAGGATTGCTAGGTACTTAGAGGGTCTAGATAAGAACATTGCTAACAAGGTTAGGATGCAACCTTTGTGGTCATTTGATGATGTTGTCAACTTATCTCTAGGAATTGAAAAGATAGGGAAGACTAAGCCTAGTACACCAAAACCTGTTAGGCCTTTTCAAACCAGACCTTACAGTGGGTTGAGAACCATGGATACCCCTAAGACAGCACCCCCACCTACCTTAGAGAAGGGAAAGGGCATCATGGGTCAAAAGCCAAGCACTTCATTGATTGAGAACAGAATTAGGTGCTTCCAATGTCAAGGCTATGGACATTTCAGGAAGGATTGCCCTTCTAAGAAGACCTTAACTATAATGGAGGTTGAGGCTTGGGAGAAAGAAGGTCTAGTTGAGTATGAAAGGGATGAGCCTGAGGTTGAAGAAGTGATGAGTGAGGAAGAAGAGTCTAGTCAGGAGGCAATAGTGGCACTCCCTGACACAGGCCACAGCTTGGTCCTATGGAGAGTAATGCATTCACAACATATACCTTTGGAGGAGGATCAAAGGTCCCTCATTTTCAGAAGCAGATGTACCATACAAGGGAGGGTTTGTAACCTTATTATAGATGGAGGTAGTTGTACCAATGTGGCCTCTGTTACTATGGTTGATAAGCTGAAGTTGAGCACTCAAGAGCACCCTCATCCCTATAAGTTGAGATGGTTGAGTAAGGGAGCAGAGGTTAAGGTGGATAAGCAATGTATGGTCCCATTCTCCATTGGAAGTGTGTACAAAGATGAGGTATTGTGTGATGTGGTTCCAATGGATGCCTGTCACTTGTTATTAGGAAGGCCATGGGAGTTTGATAAAAGCTCCATACACCAAGGAAGAAGCAACACCTATTCCTTCAAGCATGGGAGCAGGAAGGTGACATTAGCCCCCTTGCCACCACATCAGAAGAGCTATGGGAGTCCAAGTATGGCTGAGGATTTTAGTGGAGTTTTGTTTCTGTCTGAGTCAGCAATGGTCAAAGAGTGTAGTGAAGAGCAACCTATATTAATGCTGCTGTCAAAAGAAGTTCAGGAAGAGAGTCTAAGGTGATCCCTGCAGAAGTTAAGCCCCTCATTGATCAGTTCAAGGAAGTGTTTCCAGAGGAACTTCCTGATGGCTTACCCCCTTTGAGAGGAATTGAACACCAGATAGACCTTGTGCCAGGGTCTGTACTACCTAATAGACCAGCCTATAGATGTGATCTTAAGGCTACAGAAGAGCTGCAGAAGCAAGTTGGAGAATTGATGAGTAAAGGGTTTGTAAGGGAGTCATTAAGTCCATGTGCTGTGCCTGCTTTATTGGTTCCTAAGAAGGATGGGACTTGGAGGATGTGCATAGATAGCAAGGCTATCAACAACATCACAGTCAAGTATAGGTTCCCTATACCTAGGCTTGATGACATGTTGGATGAGCTGAGTGGCTCAAGGTTCTTTTCTAAGATTGATTTGAGGCAAGGATACCATCAATTGAGGATCAGGGAGGGAGATGAGTGGAAGACAGCCTTCAAAACAAAGCATGGCCTTTATGAGTGGCTTGTCATGCCCTTTGGCCTGTCAAATGCCCCAAGTACCTTCATGAGATTGATGACAGAAGTGCTTAGGCCTTGCCTAGGGAGATTTGTGGTGGTATACTTTGATGATATTCTCATCTACAACAAGAGCAAGGATGATCATTTGAGGCATCTTGAGGCTGTGTTTGAGATACTTAAGGAGAGTAAACTCTTTGGGAAGCTTGAGAAATGCACCTTTATGACTGAGGAAGTCAAGTTTCTAGGATATGTGGTGTCTGGTAGAGGCATCTCAGTTGATCAAGACAAGATCATTGCAGTTCAGTCTTGGCCTGTTCCTAGGAATATCACAGAAGTAAGAGGATTTCATGGCTTAGCATCCTTCTACAGAAGATTCATTAAGAATTTCAGCACCATTGCAGCACCCCTCACTGAATGCATGAAGAAGGGAGAGTTCACTTGGACTGAGAATGCTTTGCAAGCTTTCAAACACATGAAGAAACTCTTGTGCAGTGCACCTATCCTCAGGTTGCCAGACTTTAACAGCCTATTTGAGGTTGAATGTGATGCAAGTGGAGTAGGGATTGGAGCTGTCCTTATCCAAGAGAAGAAACCTGTAGCTTATTTCAGTGAGAAGCTAAGTGGAGCTAAACTGAACTATTCTACATATGACAAAGAGTTCTATGCTCTTGTTAGAGATCTGAGGCATTGGAGTCATTACCTGAAGCCCAAGCCTTTTGTCTTACACTCTGATCATGAGGCATTGAAGTACATCGGAGGCCAGCATAAGTTCAGTCATAGGCATGCTAAGTGGGTGGAGTTCCTCCAGTCATTCATCTTTTCTAGCAAATACAAAGAGGGCAAACAAAATGTGGTGGCTGATGCATTGTCTAGGAGGTACACTCTGCTATCAACCATGGAGCAAAGGGTCCTTGGCTTTGAGTTCATGAAGGATATGTATCAGGAAGATCCAGACTTTGCAGAAGATTGGTTAGCACAGAAAGAGGGAACAAGGACCATTGATTCACCCTCTGCAAAATGGATTCTTGTTCAAAGGAAACAAGCTGTGTGTTCCCAGAGGATCTTATAGGAGTCTATTGATCAAGGAGGTGCATGGAAGTGGCCTTGGAGGACACTTTGGGGTTCAGAAGACTGTGGACATACTGCAGGATCAGTTCTACTGGCCTAAGATGATGGGAGAAGTCCAAATAGTACTCAGAAGGTGTGGAGTTTGTCAAAAGGCCAAGAGTTCTTTTCAAGCAGGACCTTACACTCCCCTACCAGTCCCATGTAGGCCTTGGGAAGATGTGAGCATGGATTTTATAGTAGCATTGCCTAGGACAGCAAGAGGGAAAGATTCTATCATGGTGGTTGTGGATAGGTTCAGTAAGATGGCACATTTCATTGCTTGTAAGAAGACTGAGGATGCTGTGAGTGTAGCAGAGCTATACCTTGATGAGGTGGTGAGGTTACATGGAGTCCCAAGGACTATTGTGTCTGACAGAGACACAAAGTTTATGAGCCATTTCTGGAGAACATTGTGGAAGCTGCTTAACACTAGGTTGTTGTTTAGTACCTCCCATCATCCTCAAACAGATGGCCAAACTGAGGTGACCAACAAGACCTTGGGAAGGATCTTGAGGTGTATAGTCAGCAAATCTCTCAAGGATTGGGACTTGAAGTTGGCTCAAGCAGAGTTCTCTTTCAATAGAGCTCCATCATCAGCCACAGGCCACTCCCCCTTTGAAGTGGTCTATGGTACTAACCCCTTAATCTTTGAGTTTGTCTAATGTGTGCAGGTCAGAGATCCACTATGATGCCAAGAAGAGGGTAGAACAAATGCTAATACTCCATGAGTCAGTCAGAAAAAAAATTGAGAAAACTAATGATCTATACAAGAAAAATGCCAAGGTTCCTAAGGCCAAGAAAGACTTTGCACCAGGAGATTTAGTATGGATCAACCTAAGGAAAGAAAGGTTCCCTTCCAAAAGAAAGAATAAGCTAGAGCCAAGAGCAGATGGTCCTTTTCAAGTCATAGAGAAGATAGGTCCTAATGCCTATAGAATTGATCTACCAGGAGAGTATGCAGTCCATGGAACATTCAATGTGGGAGATCTTAGTCCCTTCTATGAAGACTCTGAGGGAGAGGAAGACACAGGCTTGAGGTCAAGCCCTTTTCAACCTGGGGAGGCTGCAGCAGGAGCTCACCCAAGGGGTCTTGATGATCAAACCACAAACAAGACAAGCCTGACCCCAAGGACCCCTCAGATGGAAGCTCGAGTTACAAGGTCCAAACAACAAGCTATGACAAGCCAAGATCAAGCCAGGCCAAGCCACACCAGTGAGGAAGACAGTCCAAGGCTCAGCAACCCATGCCAAGCCCCAACACAACCCACATTACCCACACAAGACAGAAACAAAGCCATTCAGGCCCAGGCAGACCAATTAACAAACCCTGCATCTATGAGGTACACCAGGGCATCCCAACCACCCCCACCATGGCCTACCATCAAGCCAACCCACTAAGCTACAAGTTTGTCCAGGACAAAACCTTTTGAAGTCTAGCAAAAACTCATGAAACAGACACCCCAAGTTAGAGTCCAGTAAACAATTAAAACAGAGAAGGTACAAGTCAGATTGTGGCTTCCTTTTGCTTAAGTCAACTTGTCCTCGTCCAAGGCAGGTCTTATCTAAGTTCTAATAAGAGTAGAGAGTCCCAAGGAGCAGCAACACATCCAGGCAAAGCAGCAAGGGAACAAGAACAACAGATTTCCATTTCAGGAAAACTCCAAAACTGCTTTATTTGCTTTTTGTTCAATCTCTTTTTGTGTCTTGTGTCTGTTCTTTATAGTTGTTGAGCTCGTCCTATTGTGAGGCTCTTAAATAGTGTCATTAGTAGTAGTTTGAATCCTAAGTTGGCCCTTGGATGATCTGTACATCCAATGGCTCACAAGATATGAGCCTCCCTATATAAGGAGGTCTTGTATGTTTATTTTAGGCAGACTTTTATGAATGAATTAACTTTGAGAAATCCCTCAAATCTATCAAACTTGTGCTAATAGCTGTAGTTTGAAACAAGCCTGATACATCTTCAAGGTGTTTGATCAGTGCCTTGTCTTGTGAGTCAAGTTATATCTGTGCCTTGATGTGGTTAACTTGCTTGCTGTTGAGTCTAGTCTAGGGTGTTTGTGCTTTGCTGTAACACTTGAAAACTGTCTCTAAACTAGTCTTTGAGTCCCTTCTCTTGTGCTATGCTGTAGGGGAGCTTCTCTAAGTCATATCCTTTGAATTTCAGTTGATATAAGTCACTCTCTCTAAAAGAGCTTCCATTTCTATTTGAGTTGTTGTCAGTTTAAGTGAACCTAGTCTAGCTTCCATCAAAACTTGTAAACCTTAGTAGTTTACAATCCAGATAATAACGACGCTAAATTGATAATCTAGGAAATGAAATGACGATTATAACGATACTAAAATTAATCTAAGATAACATGGGTAGAAAATAACAATCAAATGGAAGACATAAAGACATTAAACAAAGGATAAAATAGAAATACCTAGGTGACGATCAACAACGAAAGCGACAACAATAATAGAAATCCCTTGCATAGAATAATCGTTCCTTGAATCACAACACTTGAACCCAACAAAGTAGATTACAAAGATTGAAATTCTTATTGATCTAAGCTAAAGTTTTGATATAGAAAAGACAGAAATAAACTAAGAACTAAAGATGAAAAAGAAGAAAATGTTCTAGACAAGAGAAGAGAGGCTAGGCTCTCTCCTCTTAATCTAGGTTTTCTAACCTAAAGAGAAATGTAAGAAGAGAAGAAAGGATGAGAAGAGGATGTGTTGAAGTGTGGTGGCTGAAGCTCTTTATATAGCATTAGGGTTTCGTGGGGGAGGGGTCATGCATTCATCACATAAGACAAAAAGGAGGAAGTCGAAGCAAAAGTGCGGATCAGCAGACATCCCCGATCGGGTTTGCCACATACCCGATCGGGTAAGTTGCAATCTGGGTCCTTTGACTCTTGTTTCATCTCCCCTTGCATATGACTTGACTTCCATCATCCCTGATGCGTGTCGTTATACACCAAAAATAAAACCTAAGTCAACTAACTAAGAAGATAGCGGAAGTAGGGTCGATCTCCACAGGGAGGAAACTAATTAACTGAAATCTAAATCTGCAAGTAACAAACTGGGGGGTTTTGAATTTGGATTAACTAACTAAATAGGATTAAAGGGAAGAGAAATAAAGGAAGAAATTAATACGAAATAAATCAGAAGAGAGAAGAATATGCTAGGATTCGGTCCACTGCAATATCGGCATCTATGGGTCAACTAAGTCAGTCAATCTATCAATGAGAAGGGCAATGGTTTTCTCCTCTCGGTCTCAAACCACCCTAGGGATTTTCCTAATTAACTCTCGTCCTCTTAGGAGTCACCTATCAATTCTAAGCAAGCCTTCCCTTCCAATCTCTCGATCCAGGTCGGGGTTAACTACCTAGCCTAGTCTCCTGCGTATACTCATTCGACTAAACCTCAATTAAATTGCTTAGACTGATTCTCATATTCAAGACTAACTAAACTAATCTATCCTAACATGCCTCTACTACAGTTTCCCTCATCCCAACATACAAGAGAATTAGCTACTCATGCTATTAACTATGCTAACAAAGACGATTAAACATATGACGATAGACATAATAGAATCGTAGTTAATAAGCATAAACAATAACAACACAACAATTAAGTAGAGCAAGTAGTAATTAAGATTAAGATAAAGGTAAGAGTAAAGAGAGAAATCGTTTACAATCTTAGCAATCCGGTGCAAAGAACAAATCCTACGTCGATAAACCCGAATGCAAACCAAAGATAAAAAGTTCAGAAACTAAAGAAAGATTAATGTCTCCTAATTACTCAATGATTAAAACTGAATAATAGTTGCTGAATACTAATGACGTAAAAATAAGAGTCATATGTAGTGTATCACACGACTCTTAACCTAATTAACCTAATAGACTTAAAGCCCGTAATAGGATCTACTCGATCGAGGGAAATAACCACTCGATCGAGGACTTTATTGGAGGCAATCACTCGATCGAGCAATTGATCTACTCGATCGAGCAACTTTTCAGCAGCTTCTACTCGATCGCGCACAGGACAGCTCGATCGAGCAACTTTTCACTTCAATGCTCCTCGATCGACCAACTATATAATCGATCGAGGTCTTTTGGCTTGGCACATAGTGTGAATCATGACTTTGGGCTTTGATGATGGATGGTTTCACGCCTCCCCATGCAAGAGCTCCCGTCTCGTTCCTTCCATTCTCCTAAATGCATGCAAAGTGGACTGTTTTGTCTCGGTTTCCGCTACTACGCAGCTTGTACCTACAAGATAGTAATGAAAGTACAAAGTAGCCAAATGGGGGCATATAGTGATATAATATCACCTAAATTACATATAAATGCGTGCATAAATGGACTAGAAAGTCTATATGAAATACACGCATCAAACTTCCCCAAACCAAACCTTTGCTTGTCCTCAAGCAAACTAAATGCAGCTATATGGAACAAAATAAACTCAGGGGAATGGAGCAAGTCTCAGAGCTAGCAACAAGTCAATATTAAACAGTTCAATGCACTCATTCAATCACTACAAAGCTCAACACGAAAGTGAACGAATTTATACAATCTTGGAAGTAAATTAGATTTTCGACCTTGCAAGACTCAACCAAATTCGGACTCTCACGGGTCACTCTTCTCTCAACGAGCAAAAGGTAAGTAAATATGTAAAAGAGTGAGAAAAGAAAATATAGTCACTCACCTAGACTACGACCGACACAACATGCATTGCTAACTAACATGAAAGATGATTCAAGTACCGTACACACGCATACCACCGTTCAAGGACAATCACGTGCCAAACATTTGCAAAAATATGGATATGTGAGGCTAATCGGTAAGAAGGGGCAAAACAATTAATGGAAATGTGAGGGTAAATAGCCAAGCTAGTTCCTAACAAGACCGCAATAGAACTCGTTCCATTCTTCCAACAATCACAAATTAAGCTCGATGCCTTACCAAATCTAGGCATAAACAACACAAATCCCAAATAACACCTCAACAAAATAATGATAAGCACAGGAGGTGTAAACAACAAAACTTCAGCCAATTATTTTTTCCAATATATTTTTCCATTTTTTCTTTTTCTTTTCTTTTCTTTTCTTTTTCTTTCTTGGCTGGCTGAGGAAAACCACTCGATCGAGCAGAACATGTCACTCGATCGAGGCACAAAAACACAAAATCTGCTCGATCGAGCTGAAAGCTACTCGATCGAGGCACTATTCTCACTTCACTTCTTTTCCTCGTAAATACCTACTCCAATCAATGAAACGAGCCAAAAACTGACACAATGGTATAATATACCTCGACTACTAAACTAGCTCGGCAAAGGTAGGCTAAGTTTGGGATGTAGTTAAGGGTAACAGGCAGATATGGCTTTATGTGGAGTTAATTGGGTAAAATGAGGAAAAGGGAGATGCAAATATTCTCAAAACACGTAATACCGACCACAAACCCAATGCGTGCAGGCAATAAGAAATCAAAATTCATATACAAGCAAATGACACGAGATGTGGGGAGTAACTACTCTCATTCCTAGATGAACTGGTCATAGATGTCACCAGTTATAGGCTCTAAAATCTCAGAATATATAAGTAGTTTGCCAAAAGGTCGAGTCAAGTCTAATAATCAAATTTAAATTCCAAGACAAAATTCAATAGTTCACTACTTCGATTTTACTAAATAACTCAAGAAAGGTGCAAAAAATAGCAAAAAATAAACTTGTAGTGCAATTTCATCATGAACAAGACTCCAATCCGACTCAACTAAATGCAAAAATAAACGTGATATTTTTGATTTTTTCAATTTTTTTCTAATTAACATGAATTGTAAACGTGAATGCAATACAAATGCAAATGCAGACGCAAAAGGATGTAAAACACTTCCCCAAACCAAAACAGACAATGTCCTCATTGGCTATAGCACCAAAGCATATACGGGAAAGGGAAAAGCAACCTAATACATGCTCCTAAGGAATGAAATGTAAATATATGAAGAATGGAAAAACAAAAGAAACAGAAACGACTCACAAGACAAAGCTTCCCCAAACCAGCATCAAACTAGGTGGTATAAATTTCCTCGATCGAAGGTTTCTGTCATGCTGGACTGCTCGATCGAGTAGGTCTGAGTTACTCGATCGAGTGGACTTCTTTTGATGATCCATACTTCACTCGATCGAATGGAATTATACTCGATCGAGTACTGTTTTCTCGCCCAAGTCACTCGATCGAATCACAATGTACTCGATCGAATGACTCTCCTCTATGCTTAGCCTTCGACTTTCAGCAATTTGATTGCCGCTTCTATTTCCTGCCAAATGATACAAAACCATACCAAAAAAAAAACCAAAAGAAAGTCTAGCAGGAAAAATAAATTGTCTAACTGAGCTACGGATTATCACGTAGTAGTCTAATTGTCTAAATGTCTAACGAAACGCGATAAATTGTTTTTACAAATTGCACGGGGTTGCAAACCCGGCTACCAACCAAATAGTTTCATGAGAAGGCCACCGTGTGGCCTTTGACTTGCGGAAGTACCCTCAGCTGCGGTAAGTTCCGTCTTCTTCCTCCACACGTACAATGGTTTCTTGGAGCCTAGCTCCACTTCGGAATCACTTGCGTACATGCGGGCTCCTTTGTCCTTCTTGGACTTCTTCTTCTTTACGTCGTCACGCGAACCTGGCTTTTCCTTTTCCAGCTCCAATGCTACTGATTTACTACCTGTAATGGAACACACAACAGCATATTCCTCCAAATCGCTCCCGTGCTGGGGCGGAGGTGTTACGGTAGCATTGGGGATATCACAGATAGGAGCTATAGGCTCGATAGGAACCGAAGCTTTGTCATGCGTGAATAAATCAGATGCGATATCAGATAAAGGAAGTGCGTAGCATGGTGACACAAGCATAGGACCCTTATTAACATGAGACTGTGTGAATACTAAATTCTCCCCACCTATTTGAAAAGTCAGAGTCTGTAACCCAACATCAATGACTGCTTGCGCAGTATGCAAGAACGGTCTTCCCAAAATGATGGGAGTGTGAGAATCCCCAGGTATATCTAAAACTATGAAATCGACCGGGATAAAGAATTTTCCTATTTGCACAGGAACATCCTCTATGATTCCTAAGGGTCGAGACAAGGTCCTATCTGCCATCTGCACTGTCATGTTTGTACATTGAAGCTTGGTAAAGCCTAACCGTTTGGCCAAAGACAAAGGTAAGACACTAACACTAGCTCCTAGGTCACATAACGCGTTGTCTATGAGATAGGTACCTATATGACACGGTATAGAAAAACTACCTGGGTCAGACAGCTTAGGGGGGCTTTTGTTCTGGAGGAACGTAGAGCATTCCTCGGTTAAAGCTACAGTCTCTACAGTGTCTACGGACCTCTT
Source organism: Heliosperma pusillum (assembly GCA_022085475.1). Classification (NCBI taxonomy): domain Eukaryota; kingdom Viridiplantae; phylum Streptophyta; class Magnoliopsida; order Caryophyllales; family Caryophyllaceae; genus Heliosperma; species Heliosperma pusillum. Next base: position 17,377 of record JAIUZE010046531.1, read on the forward strand.
ACGCAAAAGAATTTCTCGCATAAATTTCAGATAAGAGGGTACCTTTAATAGGAGGTCTGCAAAAGGAACGTTCACCTTAAGATTGAGTACAATGTCAGCGAACCGAACAAATTCCTTTTCAACCTTAGCTTTCTTCAATCGACCAGGAAACGGAACTAGAATGTCAGGATTACCACGTTGCATATCCTTGACAATTGCATTGTTGATCATCCGCTTGCTTAACCCTTTCGAACGAGCTTCTCGCTCATGAGAACCCATCGATCGAGTATCTAAGTCACTCGATCAAAGATTATCTGAGCTTAAATTGCTTGATCGATCAGTGTCCTCGGTCACCTTATTCGATCGAGCAGCTTGGTTCCCTCGATCGACCACTTGTTCATCTAAATTACTCGATCGAGCATCAACAACCTCTCGATCGAGTAACATGCTTTCTGATTCACTCGATCGAGTAACACAAATCTCTCGATCGAGTAGTCTCTCCTTCATTTCATTCGATCGACTAGCAATATTCTCTCGATCGATTGCATTACCAGCAACAGTCTTCGCGATATCAGGATGCGCACCAGAAATATCAGCAACTGTACCCGGACTGTCATAAGCAAGACCGCTTCTTAGAGTAATCATATTCAGCGTCTCCTTGTTCCTGTCAGTTTGAGACGGTAACTGACCGGGTTGCCTAGTCGATCGAAATTCTGCCAATTGAGCAATTTGCGACTCCAAAAGCTTAATAGTAGCATTTGTTGCGTGATCAGTTTTGCTCATTTGGATGGCTAAAGCTTGGATCATAGACTTTAACTCCCCGATTTCTGCAATTCCTACAGATGAGGAACTAGCTTGCTGCGAAGACTGGATATTCTGAAATCCTTGCTTGTGCGGCGGTTGATACGTCGGCTGTGGTGGTGGAGGTGTAGGATTTAAGACGTTCTGGCTTGTCCATCTCAAATTGGGATGGATATTCCCTTGATTGTAGTACCCACCTCCTTGACGGTATTGTTGAAAGGAAAAAACTTGTTCCCTTTCAGCGAGACAGTCTATAGCCGTGTGACCAGTTTCGCCACACCTCTTGCAAGTAATCACATCATCCTGCTGCAGCAAATTAACCGTCTGCTGGTTATCTTCAGCTTTCTTCTCCCATTTATCAAGTCTGGCATTTAGTTTATCGAATTTTGCATCCAGACCCTCAGAATCGATACTAGCTATCGTCCGTGTACCACTCCTCGGATTACCATATTCAGCACAATGGGTTGCCATCTCCTCAATCAGTTTCCAACCCTTATCATCATCTATTTCCTTCTGGAACCTCCCGTTTGACGCGGCATCTAGAATGGCTCGATGATCATCATATAACCCAGTGTAGAACTGGTTACACAGAAACCATTGCTCGAACCCATGATGAGGAACAGACCTCACTAGCGTCTTGAATCGATCCCAGGACTCATAGAGATTTTCATGAGCCGTTTGCTTGAAATTAGTAATCTGACCCCTCAAAGCATTCGTCCTCTGCGGTGGAAAATACTTTTTATAGAAAGCCAGTGCGAGTGTGGTCCAGTTAGTAATACCCAGCTCTTCTCGATTCAAATTCTTCAACCAGTCTTTGGCATTATCAGTGAGGGAAAAAGGAAACAAGAACTCCTTGATCTTGTCAGCTGTCACCCCTTTGGAAACCGGAATAGAAGAACAGTAGTCAGCAAAGGTCTCCATATGCCTCCTCGGATCCTCCCCAGCTACACCCCTATACTTGTCCTGCTGGACAAGCTTGATATAAGACGGACGAAGATCAAAAGTAGTTCCATCTTCGTCCGTTGTAATTTGAATCCTTGAGGTATACACGCAGCTGTAGGCTCAGAATGGCTAGCAATATTCGGCATCTTTGCTGGAATGGTAGTCTCAACAGTTAAATCTTCCTCGAAAATGAAACTGTCAAAGACGGATTCAGAAGTACTCAAGTCTTCCTCCTGAATAGTCTTATCTGACCCTCTTTTCCTGCGTAGGAAGGTTCTTTCAGGCTATGGATCAGCTTCCACTAATTCGAGCCTTTGGGACCTGCTCATACACAACTATAAAGAGAAAGATAAGAACAGTCTTAAGGAATTAGAAATTCCTTAAGACGAGACAGAAATAAATAAACAGAAAATTAAATTGCCTCCCCGGCAACGGCGCCAAAATTTGATGCGTGTCGTTATACACCAAAAAAAAAACCTAAGTCAACTAACTAAGAATATAGCGGAAGTAGGGTCGATCTCCACAGGGAGGAAACTAATTAACTGAAATCTAAATCTGCAAGTAACAAACTGGGGGGTTTTGAATTTGGATTAACTAACTAAATAGGATTAAAGGGAAGAGAAATAAAGGAAGAAATTAATACGAAATAAATCAGAAGAGAGAAGAATATGCTAGGATTCGGTCCACTGCAATATCGGCATCTATGGGTCAACTAAGTCAGTCAATCTATCAATGAGAAGGGCAATGGTTTTCTCCTCTCGGTCTCAAACCACCCTAGGGATTTTCCTAATTAACTCTCGTCCTCTTAGGAGTCACCTATCAATTCTAAGCAAGCCTTCCCTTCCAATCTCTCGATCCAGGTCGGGGTTAACTACCTAGCCTAGTCTCCTGCGTATACTCATTCGACTAAACCTCAATTAAATTGCTTAGACTGATTCTCATATTCAAGACTAACTAAAATAATCTATCCTAACATGCCTCTACTACAGTTTCCCTCATCCCAACATACAAGAGAATTAGCTACTCATGCTATTAACTATGCTAACAAAGACGATTAAACATATGACGATAGACATAATAGAATCGTAGTTAATAAGCATAAACAATAACAACACAACAATTAAGTAGAGCAAGTAGTAATTAAGATTAAGATAAAGGTAAGAGTAAAGAGAGAAATCGTTTACAATCTTAGCAATCCGGCGCAAATAACAAATCCTACGTCGATAAACCCGAATGCAAACCAAAGATAAAAAGTTCAGAAACTAAAGAAAGATTAATGTCTCCTAATTACTCAATGATTAAAACTGAATAATAGTTGCTGAATACTAATGACGTAAAAATAAGAGTCATATATAGTGTATCACACGACTCTTAACCTAATTAACCTAATAGACTTAAAGCCCGTAATAGGATCTACTCGATCGAGGGAAATAACCACTCGATCGAGGACTTTATTGGAGGCAATCACTCGATCGAGCAATTGATCTACTCGATCGAGCAACTTTTCAGCAGCTTCTACTCGATCGCGCGCAGGACAGCTCAATCGAGCAACTTTTCACTTCAATGCTCCTCGATCGACCAACTATATAATCGATCGAGGTCTTTTGGCTTGGCACATAGTGTGAATCATGACTTTGGGCTTTGATGATGGATGGTTTCACGCCTCCCCATGCAAGAGCTCCCGTCTCGTTCCTTCCATTCTCCTAAATGCATGCAAAGTGGACTGTTTTGGCTCGGTTTCCGCTACTACGCAGCTTGTACCTACAAGATAGTAATGAAAGTACAAAGTAGCCAAATGGGGGCATATAGTGATATAATATCACCTAAATGACATATAAATGCGTGCATAAATGGACTAGAAAGTCTATATGAAATACACGCATCAATCCCCCTTGACCTCTTGAGTCGGGTTTGTTGATAGGGTTTGATGTAAAACGATAATTTCGTCGCCTAACTGATCGGTCTTCTGACAACTGCGACATCGTCTTTACTTCTTCTCTCTTTTGAATTAGTAAACCTTCTCGAAATGCCTTTCACTTGGTCAAGCTCGCTTCTCAAATCGTCGGGTTCTAGGCAAATGCTCGGGAATATAGAAAAAGGGCGTAGAAACGTCACTTTCCCTACAAAACAGGTTAGAACATAGGAATTCGCCTAGAAGACGATATATGCTCATAAAGTGCCTTACCAAAGCACAAATGACATACAAAACCGAGCTAAATTGGGGGTTAAAATCATACAAATATTCACTTATCAACCCCAGACATCGAATATCTCTTCTTCTAATATGCCGTTTTGAGGCATTTCATGTCTTTTGGATATTTGACTCATTCGTTGACAAGCATCACAAGCCATAACAAAGTCTCTTAAATCATTAAATATCGAGGGCCAAAAAAACCCGGATTGTAAGACTTTGGCTACGGTCTTGGACGGACCATGATGACCACCATAAGTAGATGAGTGGCATCCTTTTAAAACTCCTTTTATTTCCCACTGGGGGATACAACGTCTATATAGACCATCTGAGCACTGCTTGAAAAGATAGGGGTCATCCCAAACAAAGAATTTTGCATCATGCAAAAATCTCTTTCTTTGGTTATAAGAAAGGTCGGAGGGTAGCTGGCGACTGACAAGGAAGTTGGAAATATCAGCATACCAAGGAGAAAAGTCCGCAATTGCCATTAATGAATCATCAGCGAACGAATCATTAAGTGGCGTTGGTAATCCTATTTCAGTTACTCTTATCCTTCAGAGGTGGTCAGCGACTACATTCTCTGCTCCTTTCTTATCCCGGATCTCTAAATCAAAATCTTGAAGGAGTAAGATCCATCGGATAAGTCTAGCTTTTGCCTCTTTCTTTGAAAGCAGATATTTCAAGGCAGCATGGTCAGTGTAGACAATAACTTTTGATCCTATTAGGTACGAGCGAAATTTGTCTAAGGCATAGACAATGGCGAGAAGTTCTTTCTCAGTGGTGGCATAGTTGATTTGGGCAGGATCTAGGGTTTTACTAGCATAGTAAATCGCATGAAGAAGCTTTTCCTTCCTTTGCCCTAAAACAACTCCTACGGCATAATCACTCGCATCGCACATCAGTTCGAAGGGCAGATTCCAATCAAGCGACTGGATTATAGGTGCGGTGATCAAAGCACGTTTGATTTTGTTGAATGCCTCAAGGCATTCCTTTGTGAAATTGAAAGGTGCATCCTTGAAAAGGAGCTCAGTCAGGGGCTTGGCTATCTTTGAAAAATCTTTTATAAATCGTCGGTAGAAACCGGCGTGGCCAAGGAAACTCCTGATTCTTTTTACATTGGCAGGGGGTGGCAGTTGTTCAATAACTTGGATCTTAGCTCGATCCACTTCTATACCTCATTCTAAAATGATGTGACCTAAAACTACACCTTCGTTCAACATGAAGTGACAATTTTCCCAGTTGAGAACAAGGTCGACTTCTTCACAGCGTTTTAGAACTCTGGATAGATTTGTCAAACAATGATCAAAGAAAATGCCATAGACGCTAAAGTCGTCCATAAACACTTCCATGATAGATTCAACAAAATCTGAGAAGATACTGGTCATGCAACGCTGGAAAGAGGCAGGTGCATTACACAAGCCAAATGGCATTCTGCGATAAGCGAAAGTACCATAGGGACAGGTGAAGGTGGTTTTCTCTTAGTCCTCAGGGTGGATAGGGATTTGGAAAAATTCTGAGTAACCATCTAGGTAACAGAAATACTTGTGACAAGCTAACCTCTCTAGCATTTGGTCAATGAAGGGTAGAGGATAGTGATCCTTCCTAGTTGATTGATTCAGCTTTCTGTAGTCAATATACATACGCCATCCCGTCACAATCCTTGTGGGGATGAGCTCATTCTTCTCATTTTTGACTATTGTTGTTCCTCCTTTCTTGGGAACAACTTGAACTGGGCTAACCCATTTAGAGTCAGAGATTGCATAGATTATGCCAGCATCTAGCAATTTCATAACTTCAGCTTTAACTACTTCCTGCATGTTGGGATTAAGACGGCGTTGACCTTGAACACAAGGTTTTTGGCCTTCTTCTAAATTGATTCTATGCATGCAGAAGTCTGGGCTTATGCCTGTTAAATCTTCGAGTTTGTAACCTATTGCCTTTCTATGCTTTTTCAAGATAGCCAATAGTGAGGTTAACTGATTTTCATCTAGGAGAGCACTCACTATGACTGGGCAATACTCAGATTCATCTAGAAAAGCATATTTCATATTCGAGGGAAGAGGTTTTAGTTCAGGTTTTTGTACTTCTGCCTTGGCAGGAGTATCAATCAAGCTTATGAACTCTTTAATTTCTTCTGACGGTATCTCTTTTCCGGTTAGATCCTTTTCCAGCTCACTGATCTCGAAATTGTCATTCTCCGAGATATCCTCCAACAACAAGATTGCTTCTAAAGGATCCTCGATTATTGATGGATACAGAGATTCATCAACAATGGAGTCGACAATATCAATAAAACAGCAAGACTCCTCTAGCATGGGGCTTTTCATTGCACTGTTCAAGTTATAGGTGACTTTATCATCACCGACTTCTAGTGTCAGTTTTCCATTCTTAACATCGTTTACTGCTCCGGCAGTGTGCAAAAACGGTCTTCCTAAAATGATAGGGATTTGAGAATCTTCAGCCATATCTAGCACGATAAAATCGACGGGAATGAAAAACCTTCCTACTTTGACAGGCACATCTTCTAAAACTCCCATAGGTTGTTTTAAAGAACGGTATGCCATTTGCAGAGTGATACTGGTGCATTTGAGAATTCCCATATTCAATTTTTCACATAAGGAATAGGGCATGACGCTTACACTGGCACCTAGATCGCATAGAGCTTTATCGATTATGTAGGTGCCTATAGTGCAAGGTATAGAGAAACTATCGGGATCCTTTAACTTTGGAGGGGACTTATTTTGCAACAAAGCATTGCACTCAGCTGTGAATGCTATGATTTCAACATCATCTAAAGTCCTCTTCTTAGTTAAGATATCCTTCATGAAATTTGTGTAAGAAGGGATTTGAGTGATTAACTCAGTGAAGGGAACCGTTACTTGGAGGTTTTTGACTACTTCCATGAATTTGCTAAACTGGGTTTCCTTATGATTTCTCCTCAAGCGTTGGGGAAACGGAACTTGGATTTTGATGGGTTCCTTCACAGGTTCATCCTTCTTTTCTTTGTTTTCCGCTTCCTTAACGGTGGATGGTTGGGAATCTTTTTGGCTCTCTAGTGGTGTTGGCTCAACTATTGTTTCTTCGGATTGCTGAGGTTCCTTATAAGTTGTACCACTCCTAAGGGTGATAGCATTAGCGGTGTCCCTCGGTTGCTCACCATGAGGTGGGAGTTGGCCTTGTTTCCTTTGGGCATTAGAGGCAGCCAATTTGGCCATTTGAGTTTCAAGCATCTTGATGGCAGCATTTTGAGCTTGATCACTCTTTCGAAGTTGAGCAAACATTGAATCTTGTTTTTGAACAACTTGGAGAAGCATGGATTCAATTTTGCTCAGGCTTGAGTCATTGGGTTGGCTTTGATTTTGGGGTGGTTGGTGTTGAGGTTGGTAAGGTTGATTGAAGTTAGTGATAAGTGAATATTTGTATGATTTTAACCCCCACTTTAGCTCGGTTTTGTATGTCATTTGTGCTTTGTTAAGCCATTTGGTGAGCTAATATCGTCTTCTAGGCGAATTCCTATGTTCTAACCTGTTTTGTAGGGAAAGTGACGTTTTTACGCCCTTTTTCTATATTCCCGAGCATTTGCCTAGAACCCGACGATTCGAAGAAGAAAGCTTGACCATGTGTAAGGCATTTCAAGAAGGTTCACTAACTTAAGAGAGAGAAGAAGCAAAGACGGTTTCGTAGTTGTCAGAAGATCAATCAATTGGGCGGAAGAATTCATCGCTTTACATCAAATCCTATCAAACAACCCGATTGTAGAAGTCAAGGGGGATGTTGGAAGTCAAGTCAAGCAAAGGAAGATGAAACGTTAGTCAACCGCTTCTAGAAGACCAAATACCCGATCGGGTAAGTGTGTACCCGATCGGGTATCCTTGCTGATCCAAGCATGACGGCTCCTTCTTCCTTATTTTGTCCTATGTGTTTAATGCCAGACCTCTTCTCCACGAAACCCTAATACTATAAATAGATGCTCTAGTCACACTATCTCTCACACAATCTAATCTTATATCTCATACAATCTTCTTACATATCTTCTTTAGAATAATCTTTAGTTTTCTCTTTAGCTTTAGTCTTTCTAGTTTAGATTATCTTCTACTTTTGTCTTTTGTTCTTAGTTTATTTCTGTCCATTTCATATCAAAACATTACTTTAGTTCAATAAGAATTTCAATCTTTGTAGTCTAATTTGTTGGGTACAAGAGTTGTAATTCAAGGTACGGTATTTCTATGCGAGGGATTTCTATTGTCGTTATCGCTTTCATTGTTGATCGTCCTCTAGGTATTCCTAATTTATCCTTTGTTTATTGTTCTTTATTGTTTTCCATTTGATTGTTATTCTCTATTCATATCACTTAGATTCGTTTTTATGTTGTTATAATCATAGTTTCATTTCTCAGATTGTCATATAGTGTCGTTATTATCGCCACATAGAGAGTCTAAATTATTGTTAAAATCAACTAAATATGCTTATCTTAACTTTCATTGTTAATATCATCGTAGACATAAACATAATCATGAGTGAGTAGTCACCTTTCTAGGGTGTAGGGTAGCCATGTTTGATTGATTAAAAGATGATAATTGGATAAAAGAAATTGTGCTTTTAAAACATTGTGTCTATGCATATTTGGACTTTAACGATAGTTGACGATTCTTGATCACAATCATTGACTAGTATGGAATTCTTTTCCAAGGTAGACATACGAGATTTGAATAGACAAAGCATGACATGGTGGATTAAGACCTAGTAAATCGCATAAAAAGCCTGCTAGACCATCTGATTTATGATTGTAATGAACACACCATTCTTACGAACGCGCAATGAATTATTTGCATATCCTAAATCCAATTTCATCAATATGTCAATCTACATGTGTGAACCTATTTCCCTAGATGCCTCTCATTATTGTTAAATCATCATTTGCTTTATTGCTTTCATCTTTAATTGCTTTTATCTTATTTTCATTGATGCCTTTTGTTAGTTTAGACATCACAATTCCAATACCCAGAAAATCATTAGATAAAACTCAATTGTGAGATGATTCACAATCCATAGAAAACACCATCTCTCTGAGGATCGACCCCTACTTCCCTAATTACATTAATTTGTTATTAGCCTAGTCTGGGTAAATTATCTTTGTATTGGGCTTGCGATAGGCCCGATCAGTTAGGTTGAAATGGAGGTCTTTGGTTTTGAAAACCAGGTGGATTATAGGGCTTCTGTTGATGTGGTATGAATGGTTGTTGAATCTGATGGTGGGGATTCTGAATGTTGGTGCTTTTGTAGGACAAAAGAGGATTGTTCTTTGTGTTCTCATTATAGAAGTTTGATAAAGCATTGCCCTGCCTGTATGCTTGGTAGGCATTGACTTGCTCTAGCGAACTCCTACATTCTTGAAAACTGTGTCCTCCAACCCCGCATGTCTCACATACCACTACGTGGCTAGTGACGTTAACATGTTGCTTGGATTGGGAAGAGCTTCCTACTTGTTGCTGCAAAAGGGCTAATTGGGCTTCTAGGAGCGCTACTTTGCTTGAATCTTCCTGCTTGGTTTTGAGCGGCATAGCACGTGAGTTGTTATACTGAGAGTCGTGAATTGCCATTGACTCGATAGTTGCACTAGCTATTTCTACATCGATCTGATCGAAACGACCATTGTTAGCGGAGTCGAGGATACGACGCGATTCGCCACAACAACCGTTGTAGAAGGTGATAGCTAAGAACCATGAATCAAGGCCATGATGAGGGCATTCTCTTTGCAATTCTTTGTACCTTTCCCATGCCTCATAAAGGCTTTCATCGCCTCTCTGACGGAATCCAGTGATTTGACTCCGTAAGAGTGTGGTTCGTTCTGGTGGGAAGTACTTTTGATAGAAAGCAAGAGCTAGACTATCCCAGTCGGCTATTCCTAAGGCAACTCGGTCAAGGCTATTGATCCAAAGTTTAGCCTTTCCTGTTAAAGAGAAGGGAAAGAGCATTTCCCTAATCTGCTCTTGGGATACTCCAGTTTGTCTAATTGTGGAGCAATAGTCACAGAAGTTTTGAATATGAAGGTTGGGATCTTCTGTGGCATTGCCACCAAATTGACTTCTTTCTATTAAACTGATGAAGGCAGGTTTGATTTCAAAGTTTTGGGCTGTGATTTGGGGTGTAGCAATACCCCTTGGAAGTGTATCTGCAGTTGGTTTGGAATGGTCTGAAAGTCGAACCATTTTCTTTTGTGAAGATGAAGATGGAGTGTTGTTTGAAGGTTGATTGGTTTTTGAGAATGGAGATGAGAATGGATCTTCTTCTCCTTCAAGATTAGATAAAATATCCGAGTAATTCTCACGAATACGGTCTAAACTTGAAGTATCAGAAGCTTTTGAGATTTCGTTGAATAGCTTTCGTCTCCTACGCAGAGTCCTTTCTAGATCGGGGTCTAAAGAGATAGGGGTCCCTAGTCTAGAAGATCTGGGCATAAGATTGAAAAGCTAAGATGAAAAATCAAGAGAGGTCTGAAGGAATTTGGGTTCCTAAAGACTAGATAAAACTAATTGCAATAAAAATCACAAGAAAAAGGAAAACTAAACCGTGCTCCCCGGCAACGGCGCCAAAATTTGATCGGGCCTGTCGCAAGCCCTGGTCAAAGATAATTACCCAGACTAGGCTAATAACAAATTAATGTAATTAGGGAAGTAGGGGTCGATCCTCAGGGAGATGGTGTTTCCTATAGAATGTGAAATGTCTTGCAATTGGGTCTTATCTAACGAGTATCTGGGTTTTGGGGTTTTGATTTCTAAACTAATAAAAAGCATAAATGAAAACAAAATAAAAGCAAATCAAAACGAAAACAATAAAGCAGGTGATGAATTAACAATAATAAAAAGAATCTAGGGAAGTAGGTTCACACATGTAGATTAACATATTGATGAAATTGGATTTAGAACATGCAAATAATTCATTGTGAGTTCGTAAGAATGATGTGTTCATTACAATCATAGATCAGATGGTCTAGCAGGCTTTTAGGCAATTTACTAGGTCTAATCTACCATGTCATGCTTTGTCTATTCAATTCACGTATCTCTACTTTGGAAAAGAATTCCATTTTAGTCAATGATTTTGATCAGGAATCGTTAACTATCGTTATAGTCCAAACATGCATAGACACAATGTTTTAAAAGCACAATTTCTTTTATCCAATTATCATCTTTTAATCAACCTACATGGCTACCCTACACCCTAGAAAAACGACTACTCACTCATGGTGATGTTTATATCTAAGATGATGTTAATAATAAAAACTAGGATAGACATGTTTATTTGGTTTTGACAATATTTTAAGACTCTTTATATGGCGATAATAACGACGCTATATTGACGATCTAATGAAGTGAAACGATTACAACGATATTGAAATTTAATCTACAATAACATGTAAAGGAAATAACAATCAAATAGGAAACATAAAGACTTTAAACAAAAGGTGAAATAGAAATACCTAGATGACGATCAACAACGATAATGATGAATTACAAACAACCATAATAGAAATTCCTTGCATAGAATTGTCGATCCACGAATTACAACGCTTGAACCACACAAAGTAGATTACAAAGATGAAATTCTTATTGATCTAGGCTAAGGATTTGATGTAGAAAAGACAAAAATAAACTAAGAAACTAAGGACAAAAAGGAGGAAGAAAATGATCTAGACAAGAGAAGAGAGGCTAGGTTTCTCTCCTCCTAATCTAGGGTTTCTAATCTAAAGAGAAGTGTAAGAAGAGAAGTGTGAAGTGTGGAGAGGTACATGTTGATATGTGGTGGCTGAGGCATCCTTTTATAGCAGTAGGGTTTCGTGGGGAAGGGGTCATGCATTCATCACATAGGACAAAAAGGAGGAAGTCGAAGCAAAAGCTCGGATCAGCAGAGATACCCGATCGGGTACACCACTTACCCGATCGGGTAAGTTTTATTCTAGAAGCTTTGACTTTCGTTTCATCTCCCCTTGCATATGACTTGACTTCCATTATCCCCTTTGACCTCTTGAGTCGGGTTTGTTGATAGGGTTTGATGTAAAGTGATGATTTCTTCGCCTAACTGATCGATCTTCTGACAACTGTGAAACCGACTTTGCTTCTTCTTTCTTTTGAATCAGTGAACCTTCTTGAAATGCCTTTGACTTGGTCAAGCTTTCTCCTTCAAATCGTCGGGTTCTAGGCAAATGCTCGGGAATATAGAAAAAGGGCGTAGAAACGTCACTTTCCCTACAAAACAGGTTAGAACATAGGAATTCGCCTAGAAGACGATATTAGCTCATAAAATGGCTTAACAAAGCACAAATAACATACAAAACCGAGCTAAATTGGGGATTAATATCATACAAATATTCACTTATCAAGAGATCCAGTGCATTGGCAATGCTAGGAACTACACCTTGCTCAGTGATGAACTTCTTAATCCAAACTGCCTCTTTTGTAGCCTTTGAAGCTGCGATGTACTCAGCCTCTGTGGTAGAATCGGCTGTGGTGCTTTGCTTGGAACTCTTCCAGCTCACTGCTCCTTCATTCAGACAAAAGACGTGCCCTGATTGCGACTTGCAATCATCCTTGTCTGTTTGGAAACTAGCATCAGTGTAACCCTTTACACTGAGATCATCTTCTCCACCATAAACTAATAACTAATCCTTAGTACGATTAAGGTACTTGAGGATATTCTTAACAGTTGTCCAATGTGCTTCTCCTGGATTGACTTATATCTACTTTATGCACTTAATGTATAAGCGACATCTAGCCTGGTACAAATCATGGCATACATAATAGAACCTATCGCATAAGCATAGGGAATATTAGTCATACGCTTTTTCTCAACAGGCGTAACACCATGAGACATGGGAAGAAAACCCTTTTTAGAGTTCTGCATATTGAACCTACTCAGTACCTTATCAATATAAGTACACTTACTAAGCCCAATCATCCTCTTATATCTATCTCTATAGATCTTGATGCCCAATAAGTACTGCGCGTCGCAGTATGTCATCTACATACAAGATCAAGAACACTACTTTACTCCCCCTTAGTTTCTTGTATACACAATTGTGACACCCTCAAATTTGCGGAAAGAAAAAAAAATAATTTAAATGAATAAAAGATGAGAATACGTTTCTAATAGGTTCACTTTAGTGAAAATCGGTACATTTTAAAACCGGAACCTACTATTAAATATATTCATCATAAAAAGGTGTCTTAAATAAAAAGGTTCATAACAAAAAGGAAATAATATTATACATAAAAAGTATCTGAAACGGGAGACATATCTCCCGTATAAATACAGAAATAAAAGAGTGTATAATAATATACAATCCTAAGAAACGAATATAGGTCCAAGGTAAATACTTCGCTCGCTAGCTCGTCAATGTACCCAAGTATGCATCACAAACCTGCCAACCGCATTAAATATAAACACGGAAGCCACAGTCAGTGGGGAGTAACTCCGAGTTATCCCAGCCACGAAATGTCGAGTTTAATAAAACATGAACAACATAAAAGAAATGTATATGGCAAATACAAAACTTTAACATATTACGATAGCTTTTCATGTTATGCACAAATAACTAACATTACCTAGCATATGAAAGCTATCATGTGAAACCGTTAACAATCTATAACACGAGGTAGGGAAGCTGGTATGCTGGCTCAGCGGTTACATTTAAAACATGGCCCTGATACACTCAAACCCTAATCAAACATAATATCATGTGAATCAGTTAACAACCGGTAATCCAAACTCTATCAAACTTAGCCGGCTTGCATCTCACCTTCTAAGATTCATAGAATCATACAAACATGAAAGACCAATACGTCTAGAAACAGGCATAAGTTCTTAGTACAGTCAATAGTCGACTTCTGTAACTCGAGTCTATACCACAAGGTAGGAAAACATACTAGTCCTAGACTGATCAGACCTAGCGACAACAGCTAACCCATTCCCTGTCTCATTACTAAACAGTACATGAGAAACTCTAATAGGCGACCCCCTAAGCAGAGATGTGCTCAGTACTTAAGCGGCTCCCCGTACCAAAGCGGATACTCTTAGGACTGCACATGCCCCGGCTTGGTATCAAAAGGCCCAAGCCAGGACACAAAAGCTATTAACCATGAACTATATACTCGTTAAAGATAGTAAGTCCTATCGATGTCATGGTCCATAGATACTCATTTAGAATTAGAATGGTCAAGACGCCATATACTCATAATTCTCTATGGGTTACTTAGTCACACGACATATATCATACAACTCAAACATCACGGGAAAAAACTCCTATCATGTGACTAATTGCATATAAATCATATTCAAATAACATATGGCCTCATATCTACTAAGGCTAATTCATTAATTAATTACAACCTTACTTGAAGACAAATCCCCGACCCGAGTCCCGCGACGGGTCATCAGTCAAAACGGGGCTGACTAGATCTTAGTTTGACCAAACCCGTTTGGTCAAACCGGCTAGAAAACAGAGTCTTTACCAATTAGACTTAGACATAAAAATTCAACATATTCATTACATGTTATTTAAAACTTCTAACATGTGAATTATTAAATTTTACGAAAACCCGCTTGACTTAAAGGATATCAAATTAAAACTACAATCTCGTATTATCATTTCTAACATGTGAGAAATAATAATATTATGAAAACTTTTTAATTAAATACTTTACTTATTAAAATTTCCCACTTGCTAAATATTACAAAACACGATAAAATAACAATAAAACCCAAAACCGTCACAAGTGCAAGGAGGGACCCACGACTGTTTTGGGCCAAGACAAGAATCGGGCCTGGACTGGGCCCACGGGCCTGGTTTGGGCCTGTTTTGGGTCGACGTTTCTAAAAACCGTTTCTTAATATTTCCCGCATGCTTAACATATTTAAAACCCGTCCAAACAACAACAAAACAATCAAGTATCGACACAAGACCCAAGGACCAACCATGGACCAATCCAGACCGGCCTGGACCGGGCCTGAACCGGCCTGAACCGGCCTGAACCGGCCTGGTTTGGGCTGGTTTTTCAGCCATTCTCCACGGTTCTAACAACAACCAATCCCAAATTATTTCTAACATGTTTTAATTTACAAACATCCATTTTTAACAATCAATTTAACCATCATTCATACAAAAATCATGGTTATAAATAAATCATCCAAATATGTCAAGAACACTAAACATGTTAAAAATTCCATACAACATAATAATCATAACTACTTATCATGTTACTACCAAAAACCATAAATAACAATAACATGAACAAAAACAAAAGATATGTAACATTAATTCGTCGAGTAACTCGGAATCGTTACCTTAGCTAGCAAAAATCAATTAGCACCAAAATAAGAAGTATAAACCCGTCTACTAGTCTTCTCCTAAAATATACGAGTCACCAAACTCATCTTCAAAATCTTCTCCTATAAGAAATGACAAGAATAATATTATTAGAATTAAAACTTGATTTCCATAATTTAAAGTGTTGAAAACGATTTTGTCGGAATTGGAAATAAAACATACGTGGAGATGAAGAGCGAAGAGGAGACTCTAGAAATATAAGTTAAGACGGATTTGAATAAGTAACGAAGATTTTGTGACGATTTTGCTCAAGAACGATGAAGAACGATGAAGAACACTAAGAATGATTTTGATTATATTAAAGAAAGTATTAATTAGATATTAAGTTGATTTAATGTAAAATGAAAAGATAAGTGGTGAGTAAGAGTGGAGAATGGGCCGTGTAAATATAGAGGATTTCGGGAGTCGGGTTTTGAAGTTGTTGTTCCGGGATTGACTCGGGTTTTATAATTATATTAAGGTAATTAATTAGATATCATTAGATTTAATGATAGTTTAATCAAATATCTAGATATTAATTAGATATTATGTTATTGTAATCAAAAGAAAGAAAATATCTAGTCCTAAGAGAGGGTGAGGGAGCCGTGTGGTATAGGTAGTAGTCGGGTCTGTTTTTAAGCGATTTGTGTAATTTACGTTGACGGATCGATAAAGTTACAAATATCTTAGATATTCGTATTAGTTTAATCAAAAGAATTAAAAGATCTAAAGTGAGTGGAAAAAGATGACATGGGGCGTGTGACTCATGCCAAAGTCGGGTTTCGGGTTTGTTTCGGGATTTAAGTCGACTCGGGAATAGTTAAATGACGTTCGGGATTAAACCGTAAAACCTTCTCATAAATTCCGAATAAATTCAAAATAATTATATTAAATTATCATAAATTCAAATAAATCTTAATAAAAATAAATTAAATTTATTATTTTTCAAATATAATTTCGGTCTTTAAATTTACGAGGTGAGTCGGAAAAGTCAACGAAAGTCAAAGTTGACTTAAAATGGGATTCTCATGGAATCTCGCAGAAATTCCAAATACGAACTCGGAAATTCCAAATTCGACTGGAAATAATAAATTCTAAGTTAAAACTTAAATTTGCTGAAAAGTATCCGTAAAATATTTTCCCAGAAAAATAGGGTACAATTCGGGTTGTTACAATGTACCAACAAGCAAACAAAGTTATAGGAACACCTAAGTACTTAAAAGGTAATGTACCCTTAGAGAAACAAAATATGCTCAGGATTTCCTTCTTTACGTACCCTAACACTCCATTAAAATAAGCACAAGACTTATTAGCATTCATCTTTTGCCCAGAGGCCTTTGTGAATGAAGTAAAGGCCGGTAAAGTACCATCATGGAATAGGCATCTCCCTTACAGAAGAGCAACAAATCATCAGCAAACATTAGCTGGGTGAACTTCGAATGTTTTCACATGGGATGATAATTAAACTTCAATTTATCAGTGGCACAGTGAAGAATCATGCTTAAGTACTCCATACAAAGAGTAAAAAGCAAAGGGGACATTGGGTCCCCTTATCTTAGTCCTATTTTGCCCTAAAAATAACCAAATGTATCTCCATTCACAGAGATAGAAAAAGAAGCACTACTAATGCATTCCATAATCAAGCAGCTGAACTGAGGACGAAATTTGAAAGCCTGCAAAATCTTTACCACAAACGTCCAACACACAAAGTCATAGGCTTTCATTAAGTCCATTTTGAGCACGCTCTTGGGTGAACATGCATGTCTATTATAAAGTCTAACCATGTCCTCGCAGACAAGAATTTTCTCTATTATACTTCGCCCTTTAATAAATCCACCTTGGTTGACACTGATAATATCAGGTAGAACAACAGTTAGCCTATTACATATAATTTTGGATATGTATTTGTGTAACACATTACAACATACAATTTGCCTGAAATGAATAACCTGGGTAGGCATGCGACATTTAAGGATGCGGATAATAATTATAGCATTCAATTACTTAAGCGGTTTGCCAGATTTAAACACACTTAGAACAGCATCACACACCTCACCCCATACAAAAGTCCATGAATCCTTGTAAAAAGAATTGAAGACACCATATGGGCCTGGAGCTTTATGGTCAGGAATGGAAAATATGGCCTCCTTAATTTCATGCCTAGTATTAGGTCCTACTAGAGCCCTCTAATGTTCATCATTACATACATTGCCTTTCCTGACAATTCTATAATTGACCTTATCAGTTTTAACAGTAAAACCCAACAACAGCTAATAATATTCTAGAAAAGCATCTTGTACCCCTTTAGGATTCCTCTAATCTTGTCCACGTATATCCTTGATTGCCAAGACTTACCTCATAAATTTGCTCTTTATCACTCTGTG
This sequence comes from Heliosperma pusillum, assembly GCA_022085475.1. Classification (NCBI taxonomy): domain Eukaryota; kingdom Viridiplantae; phylum Streptophyta; class Magnoliopsida; order Caryophyllales; family Caryophyllaceae; genus Heliosperma; species Heliosperma pusillum. The sequence continues at coordinate 35,033 of JAIUZE010046531.1, forward strand.
AAAAACTTTTGTATTATTATCACCATCTTTAACACCAAGCTGCTTTTGCCTTCTGACTAAGGAATAAATTACATTCTTGCTGGAACTCTACGTATTCTTTAGTACCTTGAATCTCTTTAGTCACCCACTCATTACTACCTGGCGTAATAAAAAGTTGCTACTAATAAAAATCGAAGTTCTAAAATGCAAACATAGTAGTATTCTCAATATCGGCAAAATGAGTTTTATTGAAAGCTTTGAGCTGCAGCTACAACCCCTTGAGCTTCTTGACCAAATAGTACATTTTAGTCCCAGGATAATTAACATTCCACCAAGTTTTCAGAGGAGGGAGAAAATGAGAGGATGTCCCCCACATTTTATAATATTTGAATTGTGACAACCCTCGAAAATGCGAAAAATAAATAAATCAAGCACGACGTGTAAAGTATTCATGAAAATACTAGATTTCTAAAAATTTTACATGAAAGGAAATAGTTCGACGAATTGTCAAGAAAACAAGAATAAATAAAGTAGCTACAAGGGGAGACATAGTCCCAGAGTCTACCAAACTAGAGTCTAAGCGTAGGGAACAACGTCGAAGGTCAACGCCCGCTAGCCCACACCGATCACTAATCCCAAAAGAAGCACCGACTAGTACCTATTCATTCATGAAACATGAATGCCACATTCAGTGGGGGGGGGGGGGAACCCAGGGTTCTCCCAGCCATATCACAATAAAACGTACATAACAAGAGTATACAAGCATACATGATCATAATCATATGTAAACAATATCATCATCATATATAAACAATATCATCATCTTATATAAACAATATCATGATCATATATAAATAATATCATCATCATATATAAACAATGTCATCATCAAGTATACACCATTATTACTAAGTAAGCAACACTTAGGAAAAACTCGCCTTGGCAACGATATCGCTACTAATGGCTTGCATCTCACCGATAGTGACCTCATAATCGAAGAGGTAGGGGACACGACTCACAACAAGGCACAAGGCATTTCAACATCTATTTCAAAACCAACCAATCATCAAGAAATGCAACCACACTCTCACGGTAAATGATACGCACTAGCATCTATACTTTGCAAGACAAGACGAACTAGTCCACGGGATAAGGCGTTTCCCTGAAATGCATACGATAAACATCTCGTATACTCAAGAATCTAATCCTCTCGGTAGAACTACGATAATAGTACGATCCTAGTTGATAAGTGAATATTTGTATGATTTTAATTCCCAATTTAGCTCGGTTTTGTATGTCATTTGTGCTTTGTTAAGCCATTTTATGAGCTAAAATCGTCTTCTAGGCAAATTCCTATGTTCTAACCTGTTTTGTAGGTAAAGTGACGTTTCTACGCCCTTTTTCTGTATTCCCGAGCATTTGCCTAGAACCCGACGATTTGAAGAAGCAAACTTGACCAAGTGAAAGGCATTTCAAGAAGGTTCACTGATTCAAAAGAAAGAAGAAGCAAAGACAATTTCGCAGTTGTCAGAAGAGCGATCAGTTAGGCGAAGGAATCATCATTTTACATCAAACCCTATCAACAAACCCGCCCCAAAAGGTCAAGGGGGATAATGAAAGTCAAGTCATAGGCCAAAGGAGATGAAACGAAAGTCAAAGCATCAAGATCACCACCTACCCGATCGGGTAAGTAGTGTACCCGATCGGGTATCCTTGCTGCTCCGTGCTTTTACTTCGACTTCCTTTATTTTGTCCTATATGTTCAATGCATAACCCCTTCCCCACGAAACCCTACTACTATATAAAGAAGCCTTAGCCACCACATCTCAACACACACTTTTTACTTCTTTCTATACACTTCTCTCTTTACAAAAACCCTAGATTAGGAGGAGAGAAACCTAGCCTCTCTTCTCTTGTCTAGATCATTTTCTTCTTGTTTTTGTCCTTAGTTTCTTAGTTTATTTCCGTCTTTTCTACATCAACTCCTTAGCCCAGATCAATAAGAATTCCATCCTTGTAATCTACTTTATGTGGTTCAAGTATTGTAATTTGTGGATCAACTATTCTATGCTAGGATGTAGGAGTTCGCTAGAGCAAGTCAAGAATGTAGGAGTTCGCTAGAGCAAGTCAATGCCTACCAAACATACAGGCAGGGTAATGCTTTCTCAAACTTCTATAATGAGAACACAAAGAACCATCCTCTTTTGTCCTGCAAAAGCACCAACATTCAGAATCCCCACCATCAGATTCAACAACCATTCATACCACATCAACAGAAGCCCTATAATCCACCTGGTTTTCAAAACCAGAGACCTCCATTTCAACCTAACTTCAATCAACCTTACCAAAATCAACACCAACCTCAACACCAACCACCCCAAAATCAAAGCCAACCCAATGACTCAAGCCTGAGCAAAATTGAATCCATGCTTCTCCAAGTTGTTCAAAAACAAGATTCAATGTTTCCTCAACTTCAAATGAGTGATCAAGCTCAAAATGATGCCATCAAGATGCTTGAAACTCAAATGGCCCAATTGGCTGCCTCTAACACCCAAAGGAAACAAGGCCAACTCCCACCTTATGGTGAGCAACTGAGGGACACCGTTAATGCTATCACCTTTAGGAGTGGTACCACTTATAAGGAACCTCAGCAACCCAAGGAAACAATAGTTGAGCCAACACCAGTAGAGAGCCAAAAAGATTCCCAACCATCCATCGCTAAGGAAGCGGAAAACAAAGAAAAGAAGGATGAACCTGAAAAGGAGCTCATCAAAATCCTAGTTCCATTTCCCCAACGCTTGAGGAGAAATCATAAGGAAACCCAGTTTAGTAAATTCATGGAAGTAGTCAAAAACCTCCAGGTAACGGTTCCCTTCACTGAATTAATTACTCAAATCCCTTCTTACACAAAATTCATGAAGGATATCTTAACTAAGAAGAGGACTTTAGATGATGTTGAAATCATAGCATTCACAGCTGAGTGCAGTGCTTTGTTGCAAAATAAGTCCCCTCCTAAGTTAAAGGATCCCGGTAGTTTCTCTATACCTTGCACTATAGGCACCTACACAATCGATAAAGCTTTATGCGATCTAGGTGCCAATGTAAGCGTCATGCCCTATACCATATGGGAAAAGTTGAATATGGGAATTCTCAAATGCACCAGTGTCACTCTGCAAATGGCAGACCGTTCTTTAAAACAACCTATGGGAGTTTTAGAAGATGTGCCTGTCAAGGTAGGAAAGTTTTTCATTCCCGTCGATTTCGTCGTACTAGATATGGCTGAAGATTCTCAAATCCCTATTATTTTAGAAAGGCCATTTTTACACACTGCCGGATAAGTAATCGATGTTAAGAATGGGAAACTGACACTAGAAGTAGGTGATGATAAAGTCACCTATAACTTGAACAATGCAATAAAAAGCCCCATGCTAGAGGAGCCCTGCTGTTTCATTGATATTGTCGACTCCATTGTTGATGAATCTCTGTATCCATCAATAATTGAGTATCCTTTAGAGGCAATCTTGTTGTTGGAGGATATCTCTGAGAATGACAATTTCGAGATCAGTGAGCTAGAAAATGACCTGACCGGAGAAGAGATACCGTCAGAAGAAATTAAAGAGTTCATAAGCTTGATTGATACTCCTGCCAAGGCAGAAGTACAAAAACCTGAACTAAAACCTCTTCCCTCGAATCTAAAATATGCTTTTTTAGATGAATCTAAATATTGCCCAGTCATAGTGAGTGCTCTCCTAGATGAAAATCAGTTAACCTCACTATTGACTGTCTTGAAAAAGCATAGAAAGGCAATAGGTTACAAACTTGAAGATTTAACAGGCATAAGCCCAGACTTCTGCATGCATAGAATCAATTTAGAAGAAGGCCAAAAACCTTGTGTTCAAGGTCAACGCCGTCTTAATCCCAACATGCAGGAAGTAGTTAAAACTGAAGTTATGAAATTGCTAGATGCTGGCATAATCTATGCAATCTCTGATTCTAAATAGGTTAGCCCTGTTCAAGTTGTTCCCAAGAAAAGAGGAATAACAGTAGTCAAAAATGAGAAGAATAAGCTTATCCCCACAAGGATTGTGACGGGATGGCGTATGTGTATTGACTACAGAAAGCTGAATCAATCAACTAGGAAATATCACTATCCTCTACCCTTCATTGACCAAATGCTAGAGAGATTAGCTTGTCACAAGTATTTCTGTTATCTAGATGGTTACTCAGGATTTTTCCAAAATCCCTATCTACCCTGAGGACCAAGAGAAAACCACCTTCACCTGTCCCTATGGTACTTTCGCTTATCGAAGAATGCCATTTGGCTTATTTAATGCACCTGCCACTTTCCAGCGTTGCATGACCAGTATCTTCTCAGATTTTGTTGAATCTATCATGGAAGTATTTATGGACGACTTTAGCGTCTATGGCATTTCCTTTGATCATTGTTTAACAAATCTATCCAGAGTTCTAAACCGCTGTGAAGAAGTCGACCTTGTTCTCAACTGAGAAAAGTGTAACTTCATGGTGAACGAAGGTGTAGTTTTAGGTCACATCATTTCAGAAAGAGGTATAGAAGTGGATCGAGCTAAGATCCAAGTTATTGAAGAGCTGCCACTCCCTGCTAATGTAAAAGGAATCAGGAGTTTCCTTGGCCATGCCGGTTTCTACCGACGATTTATAAAAGATTTTTCAAAGATAGCCAAGCCCCTGACTGAGCTCCTTTTCAAGGATGCACCTTTCAATTTCACAAAGGAAGGCCTTGAGGAATTCAACAAAATCAAACGTGCTTTGATCACCGCACCTATAATCCAGTCGCCTGATTGGAATATGCCCTTTGAACTGATGTGCGATGCGAGTGATTATGCCGTAGGAGTTGTTGTAGGGCAAAGAAAGGAAACGTTTCTTCATGCAACTTACTATGCTAGTAAAACCCTAGATCCTGCCCAAATCAACTATGCCACCACTGAGAAAGAACTTCTTGCTATTGTCTATGCCTTAGACAAATTTCGCTCGTACCTAATAGGACCAAAAGTTATTGTCTACACTGACCATGCTGCCTTGAAATATCTGCTTTCAAAGAAAGAGGCAAAACCTAGGCTTATCCGATGGATCTTACTCCTTCAAGAGTTTGATTTAGAGATCCGGGATAAGAAAGGAGCAGAGAATGTAGTCGCTGACCACCTCTCAAGGATAAGAGTAACTGAAATAGGACTACCAACGCCAATTAATGATTCGTTCGCTGATGATTCATTAATGGCAATTGCGGACTCTTCTCCTTGGTATGCTGATATTGCCAACTTCCTTGTCAGTCGCCAGCTACCCTATGACCTTTCTTATAACCAAAGAAAGAGATTTTTGCATGATGCAAAATCCTTTGTTTGGGATGACCCCTATCTTTTCAAACAGTGCTCAGATGGTCTGTACAGACGTTGTATCCCCCAGTGGGAAGTAAAAGGAGTTTTAGAAGGATGCCACTCATCTGCTTATGGTGGTCATCATGGTCCGTCCAAGACCGTAGCCAAAGTCTTACAATCCGGGTTTTTCTGGCCCTCGATGTTTAAAGATTCAAGAGACTTTGTTATGGCTTGTGATGCTAGTCAACGAATGGGTCAAATATCCAAGAGACATGAAATGCCTCAAAACGGCATATTAGAAGTCGAAACATTCGATGTCTGGGGTATTGACTATCAAGGACCATTCCCTTCTTCCAATGGAAATCGTTACATTTTAGTCGCTGTCGACTATGTTTCAAAGTGGGTAGAAGCAATTGCCACCCCCACCAATGATGCTAGAGCTGTGATACGACTATTTAAAAAGATCATCTTTCCGCGTTTTGGTGTACCCAGAGCCGTGATAAGTGATCGAGGAACTCATTTCGGAGAAAAGCAGTTAGACACTCTGCTTGCCAAGTATGGTGTGTATCACAGACGAGGTTTAGCCTACCACCCCCAGACCAGCGGTCAAGTAGAAGTTTCGAACAGAGAGCTGAAAACAATTCTTCAAAAAGTAGTCTCGAAATCTAGAACCGATTGGAGTAATAAGCTCGATGACACCTTATGGGCTTATCGCACAGCTTTCAAAACCCCGATTGGAACATCTCCCTATCGGTTGGTTTATGGAAAGGCCTGTCATCTCCCCGTTGAGTTAGAGTACAAAGCTCACTGGGCTATCAAAGAACTCAACTTAGACACTAAGCTTAGCGCTGATAGACGACTTTTGCAACTCAATGAGCTAGAAGAATTTCGTTTGCAAGCTTACGAGAATTCTAGGATCTATAAAGAGAAAACGAAGCGTTGGCACGACAAGAGGATAATCAGAAAAGAATTCAATGTCGGTGACCAAGTACTTCTCTTCAACTCCCGTTTGAAAATTTTTCCGGGAAAACTTCGATCAAGATGGTCTGGACCATTCACTGTCACATATGTGAGCAAATACAGTTATGTGGAAATAATGACTAGTAATGGTGAAAAATTCAAGGTCAATGGACACCGATTGAAACTCTACTACAGCAATTCCATTATCGGATGCTTAGATATTGTCTATATAGAGCGTCAATCCCCAACCAGATGATTTTATAGGAGTATTCGTCGAGCAGGACGTTAAACCAGCGCTTCTCGGGAGGCAACCCGTGTTTCTTTTCTTTTTGCATTTTATTTTTGCTTTCCCTTTTTCGTTGTTTTGTTAGATTTACTTTGCAGATGAAAGAGTTTTTGAAGAATCTATGAAGATCTTCCTTGTCAAGTCCAAAAGACTAGCTTGGGGGAGTCCGCGCTGACTAGTAAGCTTCACTCTCCTTTCGTCTTTTTCCCTTTTTACCCTTCTTCCCATTGAGCATCTCGTTGCATATTTAGTCTTTGTGCTCACATTGAGGACAATGTGATGTTTAGCTTGGGGGAGGGATTGCATTTTCCCATTTTGCATTTTAGTTGTTTATATTTTTCAAATTTTTGAATAAAAGAAAAATTTAAAATTTTGAACATAATTGAATGCTTTTCATGCTTTGCTTGTTTGTTTACTATGCTATCATGTTACATTTCCCAAACTTAGAGCTTTCAAAAGATAATGATTCAATATTCATTGAATTGTGCATACATGAGGAAGTCTTGTAAACAGTAGGCATGGAATAAATCTATAGATGAGTACGCTTGATCTTGACATTTGGCAAGTTACATATATTGTAAGGTAGAACCTCCTTAGACTGGTACATCTATACCCAGTCTCATCTAGGTGTGAGTAGTTCACCTTGTGACGTGTGTCATGTCAAAACGCATAAGTATGGTTCTTATTTCATTCCTATAAGCATTGCATTCATGATTCACAAAGATTTGAAGCCTTTTTTACTTTGAATTTCCCCTCAAAATTAGCCCCTTCGTACAAATGTTTCACAAGATAATAGCTACACATAAAAACTGCCTACCTTTTGAGCTAGTAGCTAGACTATGGTGTATGGGTGCTCTTTTGAGAAAATTTGTTCTTTTATGTCAAAGTGAATTTGGGAGAACCAAAATGTTCAAAAAGTGATGTTATGTTCAGAAAAAGAAAAAAGAAAAAAATGAAATAGAAAAATCGAAAAAAAAGAAAAAGAAATAAAAGAAGAAGTTGTGAGTATCTCCTCAAAATGTCAATTCAATGTTTAGAAGGAGTTCACTCTTGTGTTTCGTGTGTATTAAGCCAATCCGTTCCTTCTGGCTTCGTTATTCGTCTTTTCGAAATTAATCGAAAGTTTGGATTGAGTATTCATTTATCATTGGTCAGTTGCTAGCTCATTCTAACCTTCACATGACCATAACTGTTTATCCACCTTTCACCCATTTCCCAAAGCCTTCTTCATATTTTGTTTTCCGGCTTCTTTTCTATGTGCATTGTGATCTTTGACTTATGTTTTGAATTGTTTACCATATTAGACTGCGGACACATTTTCATAAGTCGTAGATAGGTGAGTGTCTCAAAAACATTTACACATTATGTTTCATTATGTTTCCAAGGTTTTACGTTGAGATTTGTTTTTTGATGGTGTAGTAGCCAATGCTTGCAACCCTTGTCATGGTATTGTTTGTTATGTTTGCTTGAGGACAAGCAAAGGTTTAGCTTAGGGGAGGTTGATAAGTGAATATTTGTATGATTTTAATCCCCAATTTAGCTCGGTTTTTTATGTCATTTGTGCTTTGTTATGCCATTTTATGAGCTAATATCGTCTACTAGGCGAATTCCTATGTTCTAACCTGTTTTGTAGGGAAAGTGACGTTTCTACACCCTTTTTCTATATTCCCGAGCATTTGCCTAGAACCCGACGATTTGTAGAAGTTAGCTTGACCAAGTAAAATGCATTTCAAGAAGGTTCCTTGATTCAAAAGAAAGAAGAAGCAAAGACAATTTCGCAGTTGTCAGAAGATCGATCAGTTAGGCGAAGGAATCATCATTTTACATCAAACCCTATCAACAAACCCGACCCAAAAGGTCAAGGGGGATAATGAAAGTCAAGTCATAGGCCAAAGGAGATGAAACGAAAGTCAAAGCATCAAGATCACCACTTACCCGATCGGGTATCCTTGCTGATCCGAGCTTTTGCTTCGACTTCCTTTATTTTGTCTTATATGTTCAATGCATAACCCCTTCCCCACGAAACCCTACTACTATATAAAGAAGCCTCAGCCACCACATCTCAACACACACTTTTTACTTCTTTCTATACACTTCTCTCTTTACAAAAACCCTAGATTAGGAGGAGAGAAACCTAGCCTCTCTTCTCTTGTCTAGATAATTTTCTTCTTCTTTTTGTCCTTAGTTTCTTAGTTTATTTCTGTCTTTTCTACATTAACTCCTTAGCCTAGATCAATAAGAATTCCATCCTTGTAATCTACTTTATGTGGTTCAAGTATTGTAATTTGTTGATCAACTATTGTATGCAAGAAAATTCTATTATGGTTGTTTATATTGATCGTCATCTAGGTATTCCTATTTTATCTTTTGTTTAAAGTCGTTATGTTTCTTATTTGATTGCTATTTTCTTTATATGTTATTGTAGATTCAATTTCAATATCATTGTAATCATTTCATTTCCTAGATCGTCAATTTAGTGTAGTTATTATCGCCATATAAAGAGTCTTAAAATATTGTCAAAACCAAATAAACGTGTCTATCCTAGTTTTTATTATTATCATCATCTTGGATTTAAACATCACCATGAGTGAGTAGTCATTTTTCTAGGGTGTAGGGTAGCCATGTAAGTTGCTTAAAAGATGATAATTGGATAAAAGAAATTGTGCTTTTAAAACATCGTGTCTATGCATGTTTGGACTATAACGATAGTTAACGATTCCTGATCAAAATCATTGACTAGAATGAAATTCTTTTCCAAGGTAGAAATACGTGAATTGAATAGACAAAGCATGACATGGTAGATTAAGACCTAGTAAATTGCCTAAAAGCCTGCTAGACCATCTGATCTATGATTGTAATGAACACATCATTCTTACGAACTCACAATGAATTATTTGCATGTTCTAAATCCAATTTCATCAATATATTAATCTACATGTGTGAACCTACTTCCCTAGATTCTTTTTATCATTGTTAATTCATCACCTGCTTTATCGTTTTCATTTGCTTTTATTTTGTTTTCATTTATGCTTTTTATTAGTTTAGACATCAAAACCCCAAAACCCAGATACTCGTTAGATAAGACCCAATTGCAAGACATTTCACATTCTATAGGAAACACCATCTCCCTGAGGATCGACCCCTACTTCCCTAATTACATTAATTTGTTATTAGCCTAGTCTGGGTAATTATCTTTGACCAAGGCTTGCGACAGGCCCGATCACTAGTCTAAACCTGGCGAGACTCTCGGGATAAGGCCTTTCTCGATTCGACAACTATTAAGGCGTTCCACGTCCAAGACTCGAGATAAGGCGTTTCTCGGGTACCCTAATTCCGACAAGGGCAGCTAACGGAAGAGGCGGAAATTAAAGAGATCAAGCATCCCAAATCCGAATCGTTAACTATCGTTAACGAGTCATTACGCTACATGCAATGACACCACCTCGCAAGGATACAACATTTGACGGCCGGGTCGATCAACGCATTGCGTTCGCCTCTCAACAACTTCGTCATATCTTCACTAACTACAATAGAATGTACCTCTATCGCACCAACATAAATTCTAACGATTATAAGGGTACAAACGGGAAATGAGAGCGCAATATCATCCAACAACCAAGACTCAACAACTACTCAAGGCATCAATGACTTAAATGCTTTAAACATCCAAAATCGTCACTAAGCATGTGAATCAATCATGTGAGACAAAATATGGTCCTTATATAAATATTCAAGGTCATTTCATAAGGTTATAATGTTAACAACCCATGAAACCGTCTCATGTGAAGTGAAGTGAACAAGAAAAGAAAAGAACTTACAGGGGGTCCCCAGCCGGTCAGGCAACCGATGGCCGGTTAGCCGGTTGTGCGACCAAGGCAAAGTCCAAAACCTCCAAACAATATACAGGAATCCCAGCCGCTCGGCTGGCTAGGATGTGGGTCAAATTTTTCAAAATTTCACCAAGGATACATTGTACTCCCAGCCGTTTGGCTGACCGGCGGCCGGTCGGCCGGCTGGGTGATAAGGGTAAAGTCGCGTCTCCTTAATCAAAGTAAACTAAAATCACTACCAACTAATAGTCAGCGGTAAGCAAGGTATCGAATCCACAGGGAGGCGGTAGTATTCTAATCTGTTAAACTAAGTTCGTCTCTAAAGTAACAATTTCGGGGTTTGAATTGTGTTCTAAGCTAAAAGCAATCAACAATAGCAATAAATAATAACAATAACAACTATTAATAATAACAACTAATAATTAACAATAACAATCTAATAAGGTTGAAAACAATGAGATTAAAAGTCTAGGGTCACAGGTTCACTAGGATTATTGTTCAGGGGTAGGGAGTAATCAATTATCATGCAATAAAGTTATCTAAGGTCACAAGATCGGTCGATTCAATTATGCCCTTTAGATCTACAATTTAACATGTGATCGCTATCATTAAACGAGTTCTATTCAATTATCGTAGCCTATCTTAGTCTTAACCCGGTCGGTGTTAATCCTAATTCGCGAGACTAGTTAATTAATCGTGGCCAGTAATCAAACAATTAGAATTAAAATGATAATCAAACGATAACCATGCAATTGCAATTCAATCAATTAATCTACCCCTTCTAACAATCCTAGATCCCCTTCCAACCCTAGAAAGGAATTTAGCTACTCATAACGATATAAACAACAACAATAAATAATTAAAGTAAACATGATTAACAACTATGAAAGGATGAACAAAGAATAATTAAAGAACAAGAAAGCAATTAAATTGAATAACGAAGAAAGATTGAGGAATACCGATTACAAGATGAACTAAAGACAATCGTCTTTGATGAATAAAATCCAGCGGAAAAGTAAACTAATTTTGGTTTTCTGATTTAAAGCCTAAAAGTATTCAAAAGCATAAGAAAAGCATAAGAAAAGCATCTAAGACGAGCGTTCTTTTTATAATACAAAAGATCTAGTTAATTAGGTTAAAGTTTAGGAAAACACGAAAAACTGCCGAAATATTGACTTGCTCGATCGAGCAACAGTTACTCCGACTCGATCGAGCTAGTGTAGTCTGCTCGATCGAGCAGGCCTTATTTTGGCTCGTTCTTCACTTTTCTTCATTTATTCTCTTTTCTTCCTCGATTTCCGTGCCTAGCTTCTACGATTCTACTCCGCCACGCTCCATATCTACTCAAAAAGCTCCAAATGCATCCAATCTGCATTAAAACATAACAGAAGCGGCAGAATCTATATTCTAGCTAAAATAGCATAGAAATAAGAAAGGAAAGACGGTAAATCGAGTTAAATGTATCTAAGGGAGGCATAAAATATGTATATAAATAATGATCATCAAACTCCCCCAAACCAATCCTTTGCTTGTCCCTAAGCAAATCACTCGACACATACAAAGACAAACATACAAATGGTGAATGAAAAACTCAAAGCTAATGTTAATGCACATACAAATCCCAAGTTATCCATATCTATAACAAAGTAATGACCAAGTTGTACCAATAAAACAAATTTAAAGGCACGGGAAAGTAGAAAACGCAGCTCATAATCCAAGATTTTACATGATACCATAGTATGGACAAAAACCAAATACCTTTCAATTTTGCAAGGCTCAATTTGTCGGATTCTCGCGGATTCACTCATGCACTCATAATTTTTATGTAAGGGTGAGTTTTGTGAAGATATAAAGAAATAGAAACACTCACTCAACTTATGAAACATGCATGCATTCTAATGTGATAGTAATTTCCCCAACTAATACGCATTCGCTATAATGTACATGAATCAGGACAAAAAGGGAGGCTAATGGGTGAAGGTATAGAAGTGGATTGTGCCAAGGCACGTTTGGGAATGTGGGGCTAAGACCGGTAGTCGCAGCGACACTTACCAAAACAAATCTACAAGACTAGCACAAACCAACACCGACTAGAGAAATCATCTTAAACTTTGACAACACAAGAGAGATCGATATTGCTCTCTGAAAAATGGATTAGACTCTAGTAAATTCCCTTTCATTATTCCCTGAATAATTCGATGAAGCAACATATTTTTATTTCTTTTTTCTCTTTTTCTTTTCTTTTTCTTTTTCTTTTCATTTTCTTTTTTCAAATCTTTTTTTTTCAACAAAGGTAATAAATGACACAATTGCCAACATACTTGCTACACCCAATTGATATTATTTTTGAGAAATCCCGACCCAACCATAGTAGACAAGTAGATAAGAAAGAACATGCAACTGCGACTGTCCCGATAAGGTAGGCAAATTTTAGGAATGTAGCTATTGGATACGTTATAAAACAGGCTAGAAAGGCTCAAATTGGCTAAACATAGAGAACTCAATAATAAGGCTATAAAATCAAGTCTTTTTGGCTATGTGAGGCTTATTTGAACAAAAAGAATCGCCTTTCCTCATGCACTTATCAAACGAACGCGTATAGTATCAAGAAACAAATGTCACACTTATGCAATTTGATGTTACGTATTCCACAAGGAGTACCACACTCAAGCCTAAACACAATGAGACCAGTTTATTAATGTTCCTGGCCTAGGAAGCTCTATAGACCTCAGAATTTTAAGTGGTTTACCAACAAAATTTGTCAAATCTAATTAGCATAAGGTATGTCAAAAACGGTCAAGACTTGTACTATGAGCTTTGTTTTCAAAAAAAGTAAGTCAAAACAATGTACATGGATAACTTATTTGGGATTCAAATGCAGAAACAATGCAAATTATCATCACTGTTATTCAATTCACCAAGACTCGACCTAATAAAATAAAAAACATGTTTTTGGATTTTTGTAGATTTTTCAATTTTATGGATTTTTTTTTTCTTTAAAAATAAACACACAACTGAAATAAACACGCAACATAAATAAAGACTCTCCCCCAAACCTAAATGTCACAGTGTCCTCAGTGTGATGTTAACAGCACAACATCACACAATAAACCAACAACGGCAACCTAAAGGACACCACTATCAAAAGGGAATGGGAAATAACTAAAAGAAAATACAATAAAAGAAAGTACAAGGATAGATAATACCAGCTTATAGACATAGCTTCCCCCAAACCAGCTGCAAAATGGGGGTGTAGTGACCAGCTGCCACTACTGCGCCTGTTCACCATCATCATCATCATCATCATCATCGCCCCTCTGAGCAGCACCAGAAGAAGAAGCCCGAAACGGGTCATCAAACCCACCAATTGGAGCATCCAGTTGGATAAGAGTATACCAAGAACGACCCAGGCAACCATAATCGTGACTAAACTCCTGGGAAAACTGCTGAGGAGTCACCCCATAATTATCAAACACACCAGTCTCATCACCCGGACCTCGGTAGTAGCTCGGCGGAGTCCAACCAGCAGTGGCGTTAAGATCAGTCCGCATATGGTTCTCCCAAAGTCCCCTCATCACCAAGTCATTGTTAATTCCTTGGTGAATCCTAATCTCCCTCTCCAAAGCCGGATCATATGTGTAAGCAGGTGGAGGGTAAGGGTATAGAGCTGGGGTGGGTGCAAAGTGTGGAATCGGGGTGGTGGTGGCCTGAGTAGAAGTAGAAGGAGTGATCCGCCAACGAGGTCGACGGTTCTCGGCCAGAGCAAAAACAATCTCAGGTGGAACCATATAAGAACGAGGGGGAGGGGTAGGTCCAGTCTCAGGATCATGGGTAGAAAACCGCTCCGTAGAAGGGAGACGGTTATCGGTATCGGGAAGAGCTATCCACTGGGACCCCCGTACTCGCCACTGAAATCTATCGTTACCTAACGCGTTAATCCAGCAAAGTGTGTGGCGTAGGTACTCCTCGTCTACTCTAAGGGCATGGAGTGGGGTCATTGGTGTGTATCTACGGTCTCCCCCAAACCCAGTAAGTCTCCTAGCCAACCTAGTGACCAAGGCACCACAGTCTAAAGAATGCTGGGTAGGGGAAGTGATCCTCCAGAAAGCATAACACACCAAACCCGCAGGGTGGAAATAAAAATCATTCTCATGCTTGGGGTTGAGGGTAGAAGCAAGTAATAAAACCTCATGAGAATTCAACTTACTTAGATCCTTCCTAGCAAACAAAAGGAGGCTAAAGAAACGCAAAAACGACCTCAGACAAGGATGTTGCACATCATTAACCGCCATAGCATTAACACGTGCCTCAGGAAGACCATTAAATAAACGAAAATATTCAACGGCTTGAAAGCCGGAAGGAATAACAATAAAAGCATCATCGTCACCTAGAGAAAGACCCAAATGGTTTGCCAGTTCAGCATAGGACAACACAAAATCCCGATTAAGCAACCTAAAAGACACACTTTCATTGGTCTCGTCCCAATAATAGGAGATGAAAAATTCTAGTGTCAAAGCTCGGTATGAAAGCTCATTAAGGGAGTATAGCCCACGAAACCCAATTCGGTTAAACATATCAAACATGGCAACACCAAAACCGACTAAATCAAGAAATTTGGGGCACACACAGCGAGTAGGGTCCATAGGACGACCCATAAGCAAGGCGAAGCGGTCATGTTGCTCTTGTGTGTTGAAAACGATCCAAGGATAATCGGGGTTACTCGGAATCGCTTCTACTTCGGGTTGTCGAACAAGACGGGGTTCTCTACGACGCTTTCTAGTTCCTACTTGCCTAGACATAGCTAATTGAAGTAAATAAAACACACAAACACAACTATATGCTCAAAAAGGCGGATTAGCAAACCCTAACTCGAAAAAAACTCAAATTTGAGTCTAAAACGCAAGAAAGACGGAGCAATTAGCAATGCAAGGGTGATTAATTACTAAAGAACAAAGCTAGGAAGCAACAACAATGAATTAGAAGCACAAAATGGAAGAAATAAGAGGCAAACCCTAGATTCACGATTTTGGCAAAATAAGGGAGCAAGAACACAAATTTCTTCACAAATTGAACTTAAAACAAGTAAAATAATGATTGTTGATGCTAGATTGATGATTAATTGATGATTTGAATGAGTTTGAGTGAGTGTTATGAGGGAATAAGGGTGAGGGAGAAGAAAGAAGAGCCGAAAATAAGAAGAAGAATGAGAAAAAATTTGGGGAAAAACTCACTTAACAGTCGCGGGACCGGTTCAGACCGGGCGACTCGATCGAGCAGGGTAGGTCTGCTCGATCGAGCAACCCAAAATTTCCAGTTTTTTCGCCTTTGCTCGAGTGGCTGGATATTGGTATGCATGAAAACTCGATCGAGCAAGTCATGATGCTCGATCGAGCAACCTATGATTTTCACGTCTTCCACTTGTTTTCTCTTCTTTTCTTCTTACTTTATTTTTCGTCTCTTCATTATTAAAGCGACTTCCAATTTATTAGCTGCAACCACTTAATAGAATTGTTAGATCGCTCCCTCTCCGCACTCAATAAGGCACAACTATATTAACTATCCAAACTAAATATAATTTAACTATGACAACGATAATAAAGATAATCGAAATAAAATTTACAAATGAAATACAAGTAAATGCCGGGTTGCCTCCCGGTTAGCGCTGGTTTATATCGGTCCCGCACGACCGTGTTACCTCAAAGTCATGGGGATTTATCAAGAGTGAAAATGTCTACGGCCTCTATCACCCCTATAAATGCTACATCGTAATAGATCTTCAAGCGTTGACCATTGACTTTTAAAATCTCACCCTTGTCGGTTTGTAGTGAAACTGCCCCAAATTTGTTCACCTCGGTAACTGTGAACGGTCCCGACCATCTGAACTTGAGTTTACCTGGAAACAAACGCAAACGAGAGTTAAATAATAATACTTTATCACCAACTTTAAATTCCCGCTGCATGATATGCTTGTCATGCCACTTCTTTGTCTTCTCCTTATAAACCCGAGCACTATCATAGGCATGCAATCGAAACTCATCGAGCTCGTTCAATTGCATAAGTCGTTTCTCACCCGCCAGTGAGGGATCCATATTAAGCTCTTTTATGGCCCACATAGCCCTATGCACAAGTTCTACTGGTAAATGGCACGCCTTGCCATAGACTAACCTATATGGAGAAGCACCGATTCGAGTTTTAAAAGCAATTCTATATGCCCATAAGGTGTCATCGAGCTTACGACTCCAATCCTTCCTAGATTTACTCACGACTTTCTCAAGGATAGACTTGATCTCCCTATTAGAAAGCTCCACCTGACCACTTGTCTGCGGATGATAACTTAACCCCCGACGATGTGTAACGCCATATTTCTTCAATAAAGAGTTAAGATGGCGCTCATTGAAATGCTTTCCTCCATCGCTAATGAGAGCACGAGGAACCCCAAATCGTGGGAAAATGATCTTCTGAAACAGTTTAATAACTGCTTTGGCATCACAAGTGGGAGTGGCAATGGCTTTCACCCATTTAGAGACATAATCAACTGCTACTAGAATATATTGGTTACCATGGGAAGATGGGAATGGCCCTTGGTAGTCAATACCCCAAACATCGAATATTTCAACTTCCAAAATACCCGTTTGAGGCATCTCATGCCTTTGCAAAATGTTACTCGTCCTTTGACATGCGTCACAAGAACGGACAAAGGTAGTAGCATCCTTGAGAATAGTCGGCCAATAAAAACCCGACTGCATAACCTTAGCAAATGTCCTTGAGGGACCATGATGACCGCCATATGAAGAAGAGTGACAATGAGAAAGGATAGCATGTACCTCACCCTCTGGAATACATCGTCGATAAATGCCGTTGGCACATTCCCGGAACAGATAAGGATAATCCCAAAAATACCTCTTGATATCATGTTGAAACCTCTTCTTTTGCTGATAGGATTGGTCCGGAGGCAGAATTCCCCCAACCAAGAAGTTAGCATAATCGACAAACCATGGAGTTTCCATGGTAATGGCAAGGAGATGATCATCAGCAAACGAACCATCAATGGGGGTGGAATCTCCCCCTTCAAACCTCAGACGAGACAAATGGTCAGCAACCACATTCTCAGCACCTGACTTATCCCGGATCTCCAATCAAATTCTTGTAACAATAAGATCCAAAGAATAAGCCTAGGTTTGGTTTCCTTCTTAGCCAACAAGTATTTCAGTGCTGCATGGTCAGTTTAGACTATCACCTTAGAACCCATAAGATAGGCTCTAAACTTATCCAAAGCAAAGACAGCCGCAAGTAACTCCTTTTCAGTGGTAGCATAGTTAACTTGCGCATCATCCAAAGTCTTACTAGCAGAGTAAACAACATGTAGCACCTTATCCTTCCTTTGCCCCAAAACAGCCCCAACTGCATAGTCACTGGCATCACACATTATCTCAAACGACAATGTCCAATCAGGAGACTGGATAATAGGAGCTGAGATTAGAGCTTGTTTAATCCTGTCAAAAGACTTAACACACTCATCAATAAAGACAAACGGGGCATCCTTATGGAGAAGCTTAGTCAACGGTTGAGCAATTTTTGAAAAAGCCTTAATAAAACGGCGATAAAACCCCGCATGACCAAGGAAACTTCTAACACTTTTAACAATCACCGGGTACGGTAATTGCTCAACCACTTCCACTTTAGCTTTATCCACTTGGATGCCTCGTCCAGACACCAAATGATCAAGTACCACCCCTTCAGTTACCATGAAGTGGCACTTTTCCCAGTTTAACACAAGATTGCTTTTCTCACAACGTTGCAAGACCTTGGTCAGATTAGCTAAACAACTATCAAAATCGGTCCCATAAACACTGAAGTCATCCATAAAGACCTCCATAATAGACTCGATATAATCAGAAAAAATAGCCATCAGACAACGTTGAAAGGTGGCTAGGGCATTACATAATCCAAAAGGCATTCTTCGGTAAGCAAAGACACCATAAGGGCATGTGAAGGTAGTCTTTTCCTGATCGTCAGGTTGAATGGGGATTTGAAAGAATCCCGAGTAGCCGTCTAGATAACAAAAATATTTATGACACGCTAGACGCTCTAACATTTGGTCAATATAGGGGAGAGGGAAGTGGTCTTTCCTAGTGGCTACATTTAGCCTCCTATAATCAATACACATCCTCCACCCTGTCACTAGTCTAGTAGATATGAGCTCGTTTTTCTCATTAATGACGACCGTAGTCCCTCCCTTTTTAGGGACTACCTGCACAGGACTGACCCACTTTGAATCAGAAATAACATAAATGATTCCTGCATCTATCAATTTCTGCACCTCTTTTCTAACCACTTCTTGCATAGTGGGGTTCAAACGACGCTGACCCTGCCTACAAGGTTTATGGTCTTCTTCTAAGTGGATGCGGTGCATACAAAAGTCAGGACTAATACCTTGTAAATCGTCAATGCTATAACATGTAGCCTTTTTGTGTCTTTTTAAAACTACCAACAAATCAGTAAGTTGGCTTTCAGATAGGCTAGCACTGACAATTACAGGATTCATCTCATGAGAATCAAGAAAAACATATTTAAGATGAGAGGAGAGGGGTTTAAGTTCAGGTTTCTTTACCTCGGTAACCTTAGGGGGGTTACATAAGCTATAAACCTTCTGAGACTTGCAATCCTCTCCTGTCAGCAGCTTTTCCATTGCAACTACTTCTTTATTCCGTGATCTTCCAGCTTCAGCAGTGCTGGAAACTAAGGCAATCTCCAAAGGATCCCTATTCAAACATAAAGAAAGACAGTCATCAATAGTTATATCAACAATATCGACTCTATGACATGTCTCTTCTAACATGAGGTGTTTCATGGCATTGTCTAAATTGAAAGTGATTGTATCATCCCCCACTGTTAGTGTAAGTCTCCCATTCTTAACATCTATAACCGCCCCCGCAGTATGGAGGAATGGTCATCCTAAGATGATAGGAATTTGGGTGTCCTCAGCCATATCTAAGACAACAAAGTCAACTGCTATGAAAAACTTCCCTACTCTAACCGTTACGTCTTCTAAAATCCCTAATGGGTGTTTAATAGAACGGTCGGCCATTTGTAAGGTCATGGTTGTAACAGTAAGTTGACCCATATTTAACTTTTTGCATATAGAAAATGGCATAACACTAACACTAGCCCCTAAATCACAAAGGGCTTTATCAATTGCTAAGCAACCTATATTACAAGGAATAGAAAAACTCCCTGGATCCTTTAGCTTAGGTGGTGATCTGGATTGCAACACAGCACTGCATTCCTCAGTAAATGCAACCGTCTCCACCTCATTAAAGGACCTCTTCCTTGTCAATATATCCTTCAGGAACTTTGCATAAGCTGGCACTTGAGTAATCAACTCGGTGAAAGGTACACTCACTTGCAAATTCTTGACCACTTCCATAAACCTCCCAAACTGTTTATCAAGCTTGGATTTATGTTGGCGGTGCGGAAAAGGAAGTGCAATGGTAATGGGCTCGGCTTCTTTAGCTTTGGGAGATGAATTAGAAGTGTTTTCATCCTGATCAGGGGTTGCTCGATCGAGCAGAGGGCTTGCTCGATCGAGTTTTGTTGTACTGTAACTTTCAGAAACTTCCCGAGAAGAATTTGAGCAAATTTTCTGGGTTGCTCGATCGAGCAACCTTGTTTTCAGCCTCTTTTTCGCTGTTTTTCGAAATTTGATCAGCAACTTCCAAGCTTTCATTGGTTTCATCCCTTATCATTTCAGGGCCTTTGTAATGGGTTCCACTCCTCAAAGTGATAGCTTTGGCTTGTTCATGTGGAGGGTGTCCTTGAGGAGGAAGATTACTTGGTTGTTTATGTTGATTTTGAATTGCCAATTGGGCAATTTGAGTGTCAACCATCTTGTTATGAGCTATTAGTTGTGAGATCTGAGCATCTTGCTTTTGTTGGATCATAAGACTCTGCTGCAACATGGCTTTCAATTCCGCCATGTCATTACTTGGAGGTGGTGGAGGTGGAGGTTGTTGAAAGTTTTGGCCTCCTTGATTGGAACGATTGTAATTACCTTGGGAATTGCGATTATGAGGAATCACATAAGAAGAACCTTGTTGTTGATGTGGCGGTGGGGTAGGATTAAGAACATTCTGACTTCGGTAAGAGAAATTGGGATGCTCTTTCGTCCTTTCATTGTAAAAATTGGAGTAAGGTGTACCTTGCTTAAAAGATTGAAAGGCAAGGACTTGCTCAACCGTACTCATACATTCCACTGCATTATGCCCCATAGTACCACATCTTTCACAAGTCGGCTCTTGTTGATCCATGGCATGAACCGTTTGCTTATTTTCCAAGGACTTTGAAGTTTGTAACTCGGCAATTTTGGCAGTTAATGCCTCCAACTGAGCTGCAACTGCATTATCCGTACCTCCTCTCCTCACATTACCCCTAGGATTCCCATACTCAGCAGTGTGAGTAGCCATCTCATCAATTAACTTCCAAGCATTGGCATCAGTAGTGTTATTTTGGAATCTCCCATTAGCAGCAGAATCTAACAAATTCCTCTGATCATCATATAACCCATTATAAAATTGGTTACATAAGAACCAAGTATCAAAACCATGATGTGGAACAGACTTGACAAGCTTTTTGAAGCGAACCCAGGCCTCATTAAAGTTCTCATTGGGACCTTGTTTGAAACTTGTGATTTGGCTTTTAATGGCATTGGTTTTCTGTGGCGGAAAATATCTTTTGTAGAATGCAAGAGCCAAAGAATTCCAATCGGTGATGCCAAGTGCAGCCATATCTAACTCACTCAACCAATCTTCTACCCCGTCTCGTAGTGAAAAGGGGAACAACACCAACTTGGTCTGATCTTGTGTCACTCCACCCGTTAAAGGAATAGAGCAGCAATTGTGACACCCTCAAATTTGCGGAAAGAAAAAAAATAATTTAAATAAATAAAAGATGAGAATACGTTTCTAATAGGTTCACTTTAGTGAAAATCGGTACATTTTAAAACCGGAACCTACTATTAAATATATTCATCATAAGAAGGTGTCTTAAATAAAAAGGTTCATAACAAAACGAAATAATATTATACAATAAAAAGTATCTGAAACGGGAGACATATCTCCCGTATAAATACGAAATAAAAGAGTGTATAATAATATACAATCCTAAGAACCGAATATAGGTCCAAGGTAAATACTTCGCTCGCTAGCTCGTCAATGTACCCAAAGTATGCATCACAAACCTGCCAACCGCATTAAATATAAACACGGAAGCCACAGTCAGTGGGGAGTAACTCCGAGTTCTCCCAGCCACGAAATGTCGAGTTTAATTAAACATGAATAACATAAAAGCAATGTATATGGAAAATACTAAACTTAACATATACGATATGATTTTCATGTTATGAAACAAATAACTAACATATAACCTAGCATATGAAAGCTATCATGTGAATCTGATAATAATCTATAATACGAGGTAGGGAAGCTGGTATGCTAGCGCAGAGGTTACCGTTAACATGGCCATGATACACTCAAACCCTAATCAACACGTAATCATGTGAATCAGTTAACAATCGGTAATCCAAACTCTATCAATCTTAGCCGGCTTGCATCTCACCTTCTAAAACTCATAGAATCATACAAACATGAAAGACTGATACTTCTACAAACAGGCATAAGTTCTTAGTACGGCGATAGTCTACTTCTGTAACTCGAGGCTATACCACAAGGTAGGAAAAACATCCTAGTCCTAGACTGATCAGACCTAGCGACAACAGCTAACCCATTCCTCGTCCCATGACATAACCGTACATGAGAAACTCTACTAGGCGACCCCCTAAGCAGAGATGGCTAGTACTTAAGCTGGCTCCTTTCCCAAAGTGGAAACAATTAGGCAGCCATGCCCCCCCGGCTTGGTATCAAAAGGCCCAAGCCAGTGACACAAAAGCTATCAAGCCATGAACATATACTCGTTAAAGATAGTAAGGCCTATCATGTCATGGCCAAGCGACTCATTTAGAATTAGGAATGGTCAAGACGCCATTTATATCATAATTCTCTATGGGTACTTAGTCAACACGACCATTATATATACAATCAAACAGTCACGGAAAAGAACTTCCTAACATGTGGAATAATTGCATTAAATTCATCTCAAATATCATATGCTCGTATATACTAAGCTAATCATGAATTAAATACAACCTTACTTGAAACAAATCCCCGACCCGAAGTTTTTTTTTTTTCCCCGCGATGGGTCATCAGTCAAAACGGGGCTGACTAGATCTTAGTTTGACCAAACCCGTTTGGTCAAACCGGCTAGAAACAGAGTCTTTACCACATAAACTTGCACATAAAGATCATCATATTCATTACATGTTATTTTATTAAAACTTCTAACATGTGAATTATTAAATCTTACTAAAACCCGCTTGACTTAAAGAATATCAATTTAAACTATAATCTCGTATTATAATTTCTAACATGTGAGAAATACTAATTTTATGAAAATCCTTTTTAATTAAATATTTTACTTATTAACATTTCCCACTTGCTAAATATTACAAAACACGATAAAATGGCAATAACTCAAAGACCGTCACAAGACCAAGTGAGGGACCCACGGGCTGATTTGGGCCGGACTTCACATGGGCCTGGACTGGGCCCACGGGCCTGGTTTGGGCTGTTTTGGGTTTTTTTAACGACTTTACTAAAAACCGTTTCTTAATATTTCCCGCATGCTTAACATATTTAAAACCCGTCAAAACAACAACAAAACAATCAAACATCGACACAACTCCCAAGCCAACTCACGGACCCACCATGGACCAACCCAGACCGGCCTGGACCGGGCCTGAACCGGCCTGAACCGGTCTGGTTTGGGCTGGTTTACACGGCCATTCCCCACGGTTCAAACAACCACAATTCCAAATAAATTCTAACATGTTTTTAATTAACAACATCCATTTTTAAACATCCAATTCAACCATCATCATACAAAAATCATTATTATGAACAATCATCCAAATTCATCAAGAACACTAACATATTAAAAATACCATACAACATGAAAATCATAACCACTTATCATGTTACTAGTAAAAATCCATAAATCATAATAACATGAACAAAAACGAAAGATGAACCAAAAACAAAAGAAACAAAAGCTATGTAACATTAAATCGTCGAGTAACTCGGAATCGTTACCTTAGCTAGCAAAATCAATTAGCACCAAAATAAGAAGTATAAACTAAGAAACCCGTCTTCTAATCTTCCCCTAATATATACGAGTCACCAAACTCGTCTTCAAAATCTTCCCCTATAAGAAATGACAAGAAAAACATTATTAGAATTAAAACTTGATTTTCCATAATTAAAGTGTTGAAAACGATTTTGTCGGAATTGAAAATAAACCGTACTTGAAGATGGAGAGCGAAGAGGAGATTCTAGAAATATAAGTTAGGACGGATTTGAATAAGAAATGAAGGTTTTATGACGATTTTGCTCAAGAACGACGAAGAACGAACGAAGAACGACGAAGAACGAATGAAGAACGATGAAGAACGATTAATTAGATCTTGATTTGATTTATTGTAAAATGAAAAGTTGTTGGTGAGTAATGTTGGGTGGGAGTGCCGTGTAATTATAGGGAAAAATGGAGTCGGGTTTTGAAATTATTGTTACGGAATTGACTCGGGTTTTATTATTATAATAAGATAATTAATTAAATATTAAGTTAATTAAATTAAATATCTAGATATTATGTTATATTAATGAAAAGAAATGAAAATATCAAGGCCTAAGAGAGGGTGAGAGTGCCGTGTGATATGGTGATAGTCGGGTCTGTTTTGTAAACGATTTGCGTAATTTCCGTTGACGGATCGATAAAGTAATAAATATCTTAGATATTATTATTAGTTTAATCATATTAATTCAAAATATCTAAAGTGAGTGGAAAAAGGTGAAATGGGCGTGTGACTCATGCCAAAGTCGGGTTTCGGGTTTGTTTCGGGATTTTAGATGACTCGGGAATAGTTAAATGACGTTCGGGTTAAAACCGTAAAAGTTATTCTTTAATTCCGAATAAATTCAAAATAATTATATTAAATTATCATAATTCCAAATAAATCTTAATAAAAATAAATAAAAAATATTATTTTTTTAAATAAAATTTCGGTCTTCAAACTTATAAGGCGAGTCGGAAAAAGTCAACGAAAGTCAAAGTTGACTTAAAAACGGGAGGATTCTCATGGATCTCTAAAAATTCCAAATACGAACTCGGAATAAAAAATTCGACTGGAAACAATTAATTCCACTTTAAAACTTAAACAGGCTGAAAAGTATCCGTAAAATATTTTCACAAGAAAAATATGGTACTTTTCGGGTTGTTACAATCACCCCTCCTTTTAAAAAGTTTCGTCCTCGAAACTTAGAAGAAGGAACGTAACATCTATGTAGGTCTATTTCAAAACTGTTAAAAATATATTTGTAATAAAATACGGGGTCTTATCTACGGAACGGCAGGTTCTCGTCAGCAGACACGAATATCGGTAGAAGGAACGGCATCTTCGAAAGATTAAATCGAATAGAAAGAGGAAAGAAAGAAGGAAATTTACCTCAAGCAAAGAGCTCGGGATATTTAGCTAATATTTTAGCTTCGGGTTCCCAAGTTTCTGATTCGACGTTCCCACAACGCCAAAGGATACGAACTAAAGGCACCACCTTGTTTCGAGTTGTTTGTTAGCCCTTTTCAGTATACGAATCGGCCTTTCTTCTTCTTCCATCTTCCAAAGCCAAATTAGGTTCCAAGTCCAACACTTCCTTCTTGAAAATTGACTCGATCACCGGATAATACTGGCTTCAACTGAGAAACAATGG
Organism: Heliosperma pusillum; assembly: GCA_022085475.1. Classification (NCBI taxonomy): domain Eukaryota; kingdom Viridiplantae; phylum Streptophyta; class Magnoliopsida; order Caryophyllales; family Caryophyllaceae; genus Heliosperma; species Heliosperma pusillum. The sequence continues at coordinate 60,315 of JAIUZE010046531.1, forward strand.
AACACATCATGAACTTTGCTCAAGTTCGGAGGCAATTCCAGACGATAAGCAACAGGACCAACTCTTTGAAGCACACGAAACGGTCCAATATATTTAGGACGCAACTTTCCTTTCACTCCAAACCGTTTCACTCCCTTCATAGGTGACACTTTAAGAAATACACGGTCATCCACATCAAATTCAAGCGGTCGTCGACGAACATCGGCATAGGATTTCTGTCTATCTTGAGCGGCTTTCATTCGTTCACGAATGACTTGAACTTGATCAATCGTTTCAGCAACTATGTCGGGACTCAGCATATGATCATCTTGTACTTGATCCCAACAAATAGGACTACGGCATTTCCTACCGTATAGAGCCTCATAAGGTGACATCTTGATAGATGCATGATAACTGTTGTTATAAGAAAATTCCACCAAAGGCAAACTCTTCTCCCAAGATGTATGAAAGTCTAAAGCACACGATCGAAGAAGATCTTCCAAGGTTTGGATCGTTCTCTCGGTCTGACCATCTGTAGCGGCATGAAAAGCGGTGCTCATCAACAATTTACTACCTATGGCTTCTTGCAACGCCGTCCAGAATCGAGAACCAAATCTCGGATCACGATCTGAAACTATGTCTTTAGGTACTCCATGGTAGCGTACTATCTCTCGCACATAAGCATCAGCTAAAACCTCTATCCTCGAAGTTTCTTTGATAGGTATGAATCTGGCACACTTCGTCAGACGGTCCACAATAACCCAAATGGCATTCTTTCCACTAGAAGTAGTAGGTAAAGCCATCACGAAGTCCATAGAAATAGACTCCCATTTCCAAAGAGGAATTTCCAAAGGTTGCAGCAAACCTCCGGGTCTTTGATGTTCAATCTTCACCTTCTGACAAGTAAGACATCTACTAACATACTCCTTCACTTCAATCTTCATCCTAGGCCACCAGAATTGTGGTCTCAAATCTTTATACATTTTGTCGCCACCCGGATGAATGGAATAAGGAGAAAGGTGAGCTTCATCAAGTATTCTCTTCCTCAACTCGGCACTTCTCGGAACATACATTCGACCATGGTAACGAAGGTAGCCATCATTATCCACCACACAATCCTTAGCTTGCCCAAGTAGAATTTTTGATCGAATGGCGATAAAAGCAGCATCCTCCGGTAAACAAGTACGAATCTCTCGATAAAAATCAGGTTCCGCAGTCAAAGCACCAAGATAGTCAAATCCTTTCCCAACGAACTGTATCTGAAGCTTCTGAAATTCGGTTACTAGTTCATCAGGTAAAGTACCAAGAGCATTTAATGAATGACTAGTCTTCCTACTCAAAGCATCTGCCACAACATTTGCTTTTCCCTCGTGATAAATCAACTCAGCATCGTAATCATTCACCAACTCTAACCATCTTCTCTGCCTCATGTTCAACTCTTTCTGAGTAAAAATGCACCTCAAGCTCTTATGATCGGTGTAAATTCGGCAATGAACTCCAATAAGATAATGTCTCCAAGTTTTCAAGGCATGTACTACATCTGCTAACTCAAGATCATGAGTCGGGTAATTCACTTCATGAACCCTGAGTTGTCGAGAAGCATAAGCAATGACTTTTCTATTCTGCATCAAGACACATCCCAAACCATGCTTTGAAGCATCACAATATACATCATAATCCGCTTCATCATCTGGTAAAGTTAAGATCGGTGCGGTAGTCAATCTCTTCTTCAATTCTAAGAAGGCAACTTCACATTCATCATTCCAAATATACTTTGCTTCCTTCTTTAGCAATTGAGTCATCGGTCTTGCTAATTTGGAGAAATATTTCACAAACCGACGATAATAACCTGCTAAACCAAGGAAACTCCGTATCTCGGACACATTTTTCGGACTTTTCCAATCCACAACCGCCTCAATTTTAGCTGGATCGACCATAACACCGTCTTTGGAAATGACATGACCAAGGAAAGATACCTCGGGCAACCAGAATTCACATTTGGAGAACTTAGCATACCACTTTTGGCGTCGAAGAACACCCAAAATGGTTCGAAGGTGATCAGCATGTTCCTCCTTAGATTTTGAAAAGATCAGAATGTCATCAATGAATACCACCACACATTTATCAAGATACTCCCGGAAGGTACGATTCATCTGATCCATGAATATAGCTGGAGCGTTAGTCAAACCGAATGGCATCACATTGAATTCGAACTGACCATACCTCGAGCTGAAAGCAGTCTTCGGAATATCTGCTTCCCGAACGGGAATCTGATGATAACCCGATCTAAGATCAATTTTAGAGAAAGTAGAAGCACCCCGTAACTGGTCAAAAAGATCATTGATACGAGGAAGAGGATATTTGTTTTTTATTGTGACACGGTTCAACTCCCGATAATCGATGCACATCCGCATAGAACCGTCTTTCTTCTTGACAAATAATACGGGAGCACCCCAAGGAGAAGCACTAGGCCTTATAAAGCCTTTCTCTATCAAATCATCAAGTTGGATTCTCAACTCCTTCAATTCAGAAGGAGCCATACGGTAAGGAGCTTTGGCAATTGGTCCTGTTCCAGGAACTAGATCAATAGAAAATTCAACATCCCTTTCAGGAGCAATCCCGGGTAATTCATCGGGAAATACATCGGGAAATTCCCGAACAATAGGAATATCCTTTAAAGAAGGAAGGGAAGAATCGGAAGTAGTCACTACACATAGAAATGCTTGATGACCCTTCTTTAAAACATTCAACATTTTCATAGCTGAGATTAACTTCACACTAGCTTGCTTTCTAACCCCTTGATAAGAAATACGAGCACCCAAAGGACTTTTAAGAATAATTTTCTGATCACGGCACTCGAATCGAGCATGATAAGTAGATAACCAATCCATGCCCAAAATAATATCGAACTCTTCAAGAGGAAAACGTAAAAGATTCGCCGGAAAAATAGATCCATTTATGGATATTGGAATGTCGGAATGAAGATAAGAACATGAAAATACTTCTCCGGATGGTAACGATATAGGAGTAGTTTCTCCTACTGAAGCTTTAAGCGGTAACTTATCGGATAGTCTCATGGAAATAAAAGATAAAGAAGCTCCCGTGTCAAATAAAATTAAACACGGTAAATCATAAATCGAGAACATACCCGTCACAATATCGGGTTGGGCATCCGCCTCAGCACGGCTCATAATAAAAATACGACCCTTAGGTCTCCCAGAAATAACCGGTGTAGACACCGTACCCTTCCTCTCAGGACATACATTCGCCTTGTGACCCGGTTTCTGGCAAATAAAGCACACAAACGGCTTGTTAAAGCAGCCAACCCCCGGATGAATAGGCATCTTGCATGTAAAGCAGACACGACCTTTAAGGTCGTTGTTGTGACTCGGAACAAAGGGACGGTTTCTCTGATTAGCCGGTCCACTCTGGAAGTTTCTCCTCTTGTTTGGAAAAGAGGGAGAAAAAGAAGGTCGGGAGGAAGGATATAAAGGCCTCTTGCCATAAGAATTAGGAGCAACATAAGAAGTACGAGCCTCTTCTGCTATCTCCCTAATAGAACTCTCCGCCCAAATGGCATCATTATAGATCGAGACAAAAGAAGTAGAGCCTCTACTGATCTTCCCCTTTATCTGGGGAGAAAGCTTTCCCAGATAAAAGAAAGCTTTGTCTTCCTCTACCCTAATAAGTCGAGTGGCATAATGAGCCAACTCATTGAACCGGGTAGTAAACTCCTGAACGGATAGTTTTTCTTGCTTGAAATCCATGAACTCTTTCAATTTTTGTTGTCTCAACTCATCGGGGTAAAACCTCGCTTCCAAGAGCTCACGGAATCGAGTCCACCCGAAATTAGGCTCCAACTTCGCAGTAGGACCTGAAAGAGTCCACCACTGATCCGCTTCCTTCTCTAAGAAGTGAGAAGCTAGACGAACCTTGTCCTCTTCGAGGACATCATAAAGAGAAAAACTCTTCTCCATCTCTCGTAACCACACCGAAAGTTTAACGGGATCAACCTCGCCATCGTAGGTTTTGGCTTGGCTCCTCGATAGCTGTGAAGCAACCCACGTATAACTCCCGTGTCTCTCACGATCAGGAACAGGAGTAGGAATCGGATTAGCCTGCTGGTTTTGCTGGTTTTGCTGGTTTTGGATAATTACGGTAAGAGCTGCTAAAATAGTGTTGTCAATCATCGGAGGCATCTTGCAAAATGAAAACACAGATTAGTACTTATCATTTAGCAAGAACAAAGAGACTACAACATAAATCCTAATCTACCCATCTTACCCTTCTATCTAACGGTTTATTATTTTCTTAAGGTAAAGTTATGTATACAAGGGTACACAAAGGTGCGTCGGGAGCAAAAATAGCTCTGATACCACTGTTGGACACCACTAAAATGTGCGAACGAAAAAAATTATTTAAATACATAAACGAAATATGATAATACATAACGAAGGTGTAATAACATAAAAAGGTCATTACAAAACGGAAATACTATTATACAAAAGAAATCTACAAGACGGGAGACATATCTCCCGTATAAATACGGAAATAAAAGTGTGTACAATAATATACAAACTATGAACCGAATATAGGTCCAAGGTAAATACTTCGCTCGCTAGCTCGTCCATGTACCCCAAATATGCAACACCACCTGTTCGACCGCATTAAATATAAACACGGAAGCCACAGTCAGTGGGGGGTAACTCCGAGTTCTCCCAGCCACGAAATGTCAAATTTAATGAAACATGAAAAACATAAAAGCAATGTATATAGCAAATACAAAACCTTAACATATATAATATGCTTTTCATGTTATGAAACAGTTAACTAACATATAACCTAGCATATGAAAGCTATCATGTGAATTCGGTAATAAAATATAACTCGAGGTAGGGAAGCTGGTATGCTGGCTCAGCGGTTACCAAGTAACATGGCCCTGATACACTCAAACCATAATCAACACGTAATCATGTGAATCAGTTAACAATCGGTAATCCAAACTCTATCAATCCTAGCCGGCTTGCATCTCACCTTCTAGAACTCATAGAATCATACAAACATGAAAGATCAATACGTCTACAAACAGGCATAAGTTCTTAGCACCGTCAATAGTCGACTTCTGTAACTCGAGGCTATACCACAAGGTAGGAAAACATCATAGTCCTAGACTGATCAGACCTAGCGACAACAGCTATTCCGTTCCCCGTCCCATGACATAACCGTCTATGAGAAACTCTACTAGGCGACCCCCTAAGCAGAGATGGCTAGTACTTAAGCTGGATCCAGTCCCAAAATGGATAAGGCAGCCATGCCCCGACTTGGATATAAACCCACCAAGCCGGGACACAAAAGCTATCAAGCAGTGAACTATATACTCGTTAAGGACAGTACGGACCTATCAATGTCATGGTCCAAGCTACTCATTTAGAATTAGAATGGTCAAGACGCCATATATCCATAATTCTCTATGGGTACTTAGTCAACACGACACCAACCATATAAACAAACAGTCACGGGAACACATCCTATCATGTGACTAATTGCATATAAATAAAAATCAAATATCATATCGCCTCATATCTACTAAGGCTAATTCAGTAATTAAATACAACCTTTCTTGAAGACAAATCCCCGACCCGAGTCCCGCGACGGGTCATCAGTCAAATCGGGGCTGACTAGATCTTAGTTTGCCCAAACCCGTTGGATCAAACCGACTAGAAACAGAGTCTTTATCACATAGACATAGACATAAAAATCAACATATTCATTATATGTTATTTATTAAAACTTCTAACATGTGAATAAATAAATATTACGTAACCCCGCTTGACTTAAAGGATATCAAATTAAATTACGATCTCGTCTTATAATTTCTAACATGTGAGAAATAATAATTTTATGAAAAACCTTTTTAATTAAATAATTTTACTTATTAACATTTCTCACTTGCTAAATATTACAAAACACGATAAAAATGACGATAACTCAAAAACCGACACGAGTCCCAAGGTGGGACCCACGGGCTGAATTGGGCCGGACCCACATGTGCCTGTTTTGGGCCTCACGGACAGAATTGGGCTGTTTTGGCCTTTGATTCGATTTTACTAAAAACCGTTTCCTAATATTTCCCGCATGCTTTAACATATTTAAAACCCGTCAAAACAACAACCAATCAATCAAACATCGACACAACCAAAAGACCAAAACCCGGACCCACCATGGACCAACCCAGACCGGTCTGAACCGGCCTGGACCGGTCTGGTTGGTCCGGTCTAGCCACCCCAATTCGCCCCAACCAACAACAACATAAATAAATTCCAAACATGTTTTTAATCATCAAACAACCATTTGAACATTTAATCAGTACAAAAATTCATTATATTTAAAAATCATCAAAATTTGTCAAGAACAATAAAACAACATAAAAATCATTAAATTAGTAAAAATCATTTAAAATTCTTCAAGAACACTAAATTGTTACAATTCATAAAACAACATAATAACCACTACTTAACATATTATTAACTAAAAATCCATAAATCATACAAACATGAACCAAAAATAAAGATGAACCAAAATCAAAAGGAACAAAACTAAAGCCTATGTTACTAACTAAAATCATAAATAACCATGATATGAACAAAAACTAAAAGCTATGTGACATTAAATTCGTCGAGTAAATCGGAATTGTTACCGTAGCTAGCAAAAACCACTTAGCACAAAATAATAAGAAGTATAACCCAAGAAAACCCTCCTACTAATCTTCACCCAAAATATACGAGTCTCCAAACTCGTCTTCAAAGTCTTCCCCTATAAGAAATAACAATGAAAACATTATTAGAACTTAAATATAAATTTCCATAATTAAAGTGTTGAAAATGATCTTGACGGAATTGAAAATAAAACATACGTGAAGATGGGGAGCGAGGAGGAGATCCTAGAAATATAAATTAGGATGGATTTAATTAAGAAATGAAGGATTTATGGAGGGTTTGCTCAAGAACGATGAAGAACAAAAGATGAACGACGAAGAACACGAAGAACGATTAAAGAAAGTGAGGTTTTGATCTTTATTTGATTTATTGTAAAATGAAAAGTTGTTTGTGGGTAAAGTGGAGTGGGTTGAGCCGTGTACATATAGGCCAAAATAGATGTCGAGTTTTGAAATTGTTGTTACGTAATTGACTCGCGTTTAATAATTATTTTACGGTAAACGATTAAAGATAATTAACGATAAAGTTAATTAAACTAAATATCAAAGATATTATGATATTGTAGGGAAAAATAATGAAAATATCAAGACCTAAGAGAGGAGGAAGTGCCGTGTGGGATAGGTAAGAAGACGGATCTGATTTCGAGCGTTTTGCGTAATTCTCGTTAACTGATCGATAAAGTAATTAAATATCTAGATATTATGATATATTAATCAAAAGTAATGAAAATATCAAGGGCTATTAGAGGACTTTTGGGCCGTGTGGTATGGTGAGACAACGGGTCTGTTTTTGCTCGATTTGCGTAATCTCCGTTGACGGATCGATAAAGTAACAAATATCTAAGATATTTGTATTATTTTTATCGAATCAATTAAAATA
>JAIUZE010046533.1:0-42264 GCA_022085475.1 Heliosperma pusillum
GAGACTTGTTTCATCTAAAGTACTCAAACCATTCAATTACGAATCTTATGGCGTATGCGAATCTTGTCTTCTAGGCAAGATGACTCGTGCTCCTTTTACGGGAAAAAGGACACGAGCAAGTGAAGTATTAGGACTTATACATACGGATGTATGCGGTCCAATGACTATCCGAGCTAGAGGTGGTTATCACTACTTCATTACTTTTACCGACGATTTGAGTAGATATGGATATGTCTACTTGATGAGGCATAAAAGTGATGCTTTTGAAAATTCAAAGAATTTCAAAATGAAGTAGAAAACCAATTGAATAAAAAGATTAAAACCCTACGATCCGATCGTGGTGGTGAATACTTAAACCATGAATTTGATTCACACCTGAAAGATTGTGGTATAGTATCACAATGGACTCCTCCTGGAACACCTCAATTAAACGGTGTATCCGAAAGGAGAAATCGAACTTTATTAGATATGGTTCGATCTATGATGAGTCTAACAGAGCATCCTGATTATTTTTGGGGTTTTGCTATCTTATCTGCAATATTTTCACTAACTCGAAGCCCGACTAAAGCGGCAAATAAGACTCCATATGAGATATGGACAGTAAAAGTCCGTTATTTGTCATTAGGGAAGTTGGGGGATGCGGGCTTTTTGTTAAGAAGTCTGACGATTAACTCGCACCCAATTTCTGACAAATGTCTTTTTGTAGGATATCCAAAGGAATCACGTGCTTATTACTTCTACAATAAACACGAGGACAAAGTGTTTGTGTCTCGTGATGCAGTCTTTTTAGAAAATGATTTTATTTCTAAAAGACAGAGTGGTAGAAAATTTGAACTTGATGAAGTCCAAGAGCCACAAACCGAAAAGGACGACGAGGAAAACGTTCCCTCTTCGTCTGGTACGGTCATTATTCCTTCGGAACCTAGGAGGTCAAGCAGAATTAGTCATCAACCTGATAGATACCTTGGTATTATAAAGGAAGGTGATGACTATAATGTTTTACTTTTTGAAAGTAACGAACCTACTACCTACAAAGCAGCCATTTCTAGTCCCGACTCAAAGCTATGGCTAGGAGCCATGCAATCCGAAATGGATTCTATGTACGACAATCAAGTATGGGACTTGGTTGCTTTACCTAAGGAGGTAAGACCTCTTCAGTGTAAGTGGATCTATAAGATCAAAAGTGGCATAGATAAACATAATGATGTTTACAAAGCTAGATTGGTGGCAAAAGGTTTCACCCAAGTTCATGGTCTTCACTATGATGAAACCTTCGCCCCAGTTGCCATGCTTCGATCCATAAGGATTATCTTAGCGGTTGCCGCATTTCATAATTATGAGATTTGGCAAATGGATGTCAAAACCGCCTTCTTGAATGGGATTCTAGAAGAGGAAGTGTACATGACACAACCTGAAGGTTTTGAGGATAAATCCAACCCTAAGAAGGTCTGCAAACTTAAGAGATCCATTTATGGTCTTAAGCAAGCATCAAGGAGTTGGAATCATCGCTTCGATCATGTAATTAAACAAATGGTTTCACTCGAAGTGTCGAGGAACCATGTTTATACATGAAGTTTAGTGGGAGTAAAGTAACTTTTCTATCTTGTATGTAGATGACATACTACTCATTGGGAATGATATTCCAATGCTCACTTCTGTAAAGGAGTGGCTAGGAATACATTTCCAAATGAAAGACTTAGGAGAGGCCCAGCGCATCTTAGGTATCCGGATCTATATGGATAGATCTAAAAGGATACTAGCATTAAGTCAAGAGACTTATATTGATAAGATTCTTGATCGGTTCAACATGAAAGACTCTAAGAGAGGCTTTATTCCTATGGGAAGTGGGATCACTTTGAGCAAGTCAGAGTGCCCTACGAAACCTGAGGAGATTGAACGCATGAAATTGATCCCTTACGCATCAGCTGTTGGATCAATCATGTATGCTATAATGTGCACTCGTCCCGACGTTGCATATGCTTTGAGCATGACAAGTCGTTACCAAGCAAATCCAGGTGAGAGTCACTGGATAGCCGTAAAGAACATCCTTAAGTACTTAAGAAGGACCAAGGATTCGTTTCTAGTGTTTTGAGGCGAACTGAGTTACGTGTATAAAGGGTTACACAGATGCCAGTTTCCAAACAGATAGGTATGATATGAAATCCCAATCCGGCTACGTTTATATGATGAATGGAGGAGCTGTTTGCTGGAAGAGTTTCAAGCAAAGCGTTACAGCGGATTCTACAACAGAAGCAGAGTACCTTGCAGCGTCTGAAGCTGCAAAGGAAGCTGTGTGGATTCGGCAATGTTTTGAAGGACTAACAGTAGTCCCTACTGCCAAAGATCCTATCACAATTTATTGTGATAACAGTAGGGCTATTTTTCAGGCAAAAGAGCCCAAGTCTAGTAACAAGTCTAGACATGTACTTAGGAAATATCATGTAATTAGAGATTACGTGGACAGAAAGGAAATTGACATTTGTAAGGTTGGGACAGATTACAACATTGCTGATCCTTTAACCAAGCCTTTATCAAAGGCTAAGCATGATGGTCATGTCGTCACAATGGGATTGAGACGTGTGCCAGAATTCCTTTAGGTTATGTAATATGTAATAATTGAATGTTGTATTAATTATTTCATATATGATAATGGTATTCATTGTTCGAGTTTTATTTTAAACTCTTTTAATTTAGTTTGACAAATTTTAATATTGTTTATACCGAATAGTTGTTGGACCCTATTCAGTGAATAGACGAACTTAGTATTTTGTCCCCTAGTCCTCAATGATGTGACATTCCCTCTCAAAATTAAAAAAAAAAACTAGAAGAAAAAAAGATTGTAAGTCGATCGATGGTTGGTTCAGCACCATGGGGTCATGGAGATGACTGGTCGTTTACATAGACAGACTGTATGACACTCTTGTCGGACAGTGACATTGTAGAGACCCTTAAATCAATTATTTGATGCCTGGTCGTGGCAGGGTCTTCTATCTTATTCTATAAGGCGATTCTTTTGACTGGCGACCGTCTATCTGAGTCGGTGCAGTTTCCGATTGGTTTTGGTTGATGTTCTAGGTCGTGCCGTAAAAGGAGGCCATGGACTTCTTCTGGATCATGGTGATCTGCATCATACAGAGTAGATGGATCAACAGGAATTGTCCACCCACGTTGGGTAAAAACATCTTTAGGCCACTCGAGGAGAAGTTACTGTAAATGCGTGGCCACGCTCGGAAAGAGATCTATGGTAGATTTTCCGGTCAGACAGTTACTCTCCCTATCGAAAAACCACTCTAGATATTGTCAATCGCAAGTGCGACCTGAAAGACACCTTGCGTTGAGTGGGAGATGTGATAAAGAGACAAGAGAATCGGTGACGCACACTTGTGTCAGACAAGTGGGAGATTGTTGGAGTAGGTGTCCTCCACAATAGTGCGCCACATAATAGATCTTATTAAGGAATATAATTGGGATATTTATTGACTATATATATGATTAGTCAGTTGATTAACGTAAATCAATAACGGTTGGCTGACTAGAGTTTGACGTTATTGTCGTTTGACGGCGGTGATCAACTGATCCCTTTCGGTCACACCTAAAGGATGAAATCCAAATAGTAACTAATTATTTGTATACGATACAGTTAATTAGTACATTACATATATTCGATATGTACGAGAGTTAATTGTTAGAAATTGAGTTAAGAACTCAAATTCGATTAAACTTATTTTTCAATTATGCGATAATTGACTAATAAATTTATATCTTATTTTAATACGATTAAATAAGATTTAACTTAGTAATTAATCGTTAAATTACTAAATTAGTTGAGGTTTTGAGATAGAGGTAATTAGTTAATTATATTTACAAGGAGTTGTAAAATAAATTAACTAAGCATTGTGGGACCCATTATATATTGATATAATGGTAAAATATTACTTAAAATGTTAAGTACATATTATTTATTTAATTGAGTCATATAATTGTTATATGATCAAATTAACACTTAATTATACAAGATAATTAACCATATGATCAATAAGTATTTGTGAGACAAATATCAAAAATCAATATGGATCAAACTAGGCCATAATGGCCGGTTATATTGTAGTTACAAAGGTGATGATTGTTGTTCTTGTTTACACTCTTTAGTTACAATTGAAAGTGACATAACAAGTAGAATACAATCATCACTTATACTACAACACTCCACCCTAATGCATGTGATTAAAATAAGCAAAATGAGAGCCTTGTGATGCTCATATGGACCGGCCATATTGCCTATAAAAGGGCAATATGGTTGATCATTTTATTTGTTCATTCATGCTTGTTTTCCTTACTTCTCTCAAAACTCATCTTCTCTCTAAAAACTCTCAAATACTAATATTTACTAAGTATTACTAGTGTAGTAATATAGTCATAATATTAGTAGTATAATATCTATCTTATTATCTAGTTAATAATAAGGGTAGATTATTTGGGTTCATCTTGGTGCAACTTGAAGGAGGTCTTCTAGTTTGGAGATTTCTTGTTCATCCATATTATTAGCTCAAGAACAACAAGAAGGTGTTCTTGTTGTGCCCATATTATTTCCATATCAATGTGAGGAAATTTCTTCTTTTATATAAATGTCTTTATATTTGCATGCATGTTACATAGATCATTAAATACTAAATTAACAAGTAATTTAGCAACTAATTAGAAGAGTCTAATTAAGGTCTATGGACTTTCAGGTTAGGCACGGGAACCGAGAGCGGTGAAGAAGGAATGAAGAAAAACGAAGAAACATGCCCTTTTGAGGGATGCTCGATCGAGCAACACTGCCTTGCTCGATCGAGTCGTGGTGATGTCATGCTCGATCGAGCAGATTCACTTTGCTCGATCGAGCAAGCTACTTTTTGACGGCTTTTCGTATTTTCCTAAACTAGTTTAACCTAGTTAATTTGATTTTGATTATAAAAGGAAAACTCGTCTTTCATAATTATGATGCTTTAATATTCGAAACACAGATTAGTTTGCTTTGCTACTGGATTGATTCCTTAAGACGATTGTTTTTAGTTCAAACTCGTAATCGGTATTCTTTAATCTTTCTTCGTTATTCAATTAGTTACCTTCTAGTTCTTTAATTATTCTTTGTTAATCCTTTTATAATTGTTAATTATGTTTACTTTATTTATTATCGTTGTTATTAATATCGTTATGAGTAGCTAAATGTTTTTCTAGGGTTGAAAGGGGGATCTAGGATTGTTAGAAGGGGTAGACTAATTAATTGAATTGCAATTGCATGGTTATCGTTTGATTATCGTTTTAATTCTAGTTTTTTGATTACTGGCCAGGATCAATTAACTAGTCTCGCGAATTAGGATTAACACCGACCAGGTTAAGACTAAGATAGGTTACAATAATTGTATAGAACTCGTTCAATGATAGCGATCGCATGTTAGATTGTAGATCTAAAGGGCATAATTGAATCGACCGATCTTGTGACCTTAGATAATTTTATTGCAAGATAGTTGATTACACCCTTACCCCTGAACAATAATCATAGTGAACCTGAGACCCTAGACTTTTAATCTTATTGTTTTCAACCTTTTATTGTTATTGTTTGCTATTAATTTTTGTTATTGTTTGCTATTAGTTTAGAAATACAAATCAAAAACTCCGAAATTGTTACTATAGAGACAAACCTTGTAACACCCGCAAAAGTACCCTGTTTTTATATATATTAAAAATATTATACGGATACTTTTCAGCGTAATTTTAGATTTAGTCTAGAACTTAGTTTCCCGTGTCTAATTTAGAAAATCCGAGTTCGTATTTGGACTTTACTCGAAATTTCGTGTGAGTTAAGCCTTAAGCCGCTTTTGGGCTTTTTCCCCACATTTTTCCACTCACGTTATATACTCTTATAATACCTTTTTTCTTCCATTCACTCTCTTCTTCCTCACCAAACCTTCAAAACCCTAAACCTCCATTTATGAATCAATTTGGATTCATCACTACTCCTTCATTACTCACCCAAATCCTCTAATTTTCGTCATAATCTACCCCTCTTATCGTCCTCTATCTTGTTTGGTGGAGACCTTCAAGACCCCGATAAGGATTACTACCTAGTGGAGGAACACTTAGAAATCGATTGAAGACGCGTAAAGGTAACGGTGAAGGGTTACTCGATATCAATACGTGAATTAATGTGTTTTTGATGTTAGTAAATGTATTTGGAATTGGATGAGTATGCATAGCATTTGTTTTTGTTAATGATGGTTGTTTGATAAGTGAATATTTGTATGATTTTAACCCCCATTTTAGCTCGGTTTTGTATGTCATTTGTGCTTTGATAAGCCATTTTATGAGCAAATATCGTCTTCTAGGCGAATTCCTATGTTCTAACCTGTTTTGTAGGGAAAGTGACGTTTCTACACCATTTTTCTATATTTCCGAGCATTTGCCAAGAACCCGACGATTTGAAGAAGCAAGCTTGACCATGTCAAAGGCATTTCGAGAAGGTTCACTAATTCAAAAGAGAGAAGAAGTAAAGACGATATCGCAGTTGTCGGAAGATTAATCAATTGGGCGGAAGAATTCATCGCTTTACATCAAACCCTATCGACAAACCCGATTGAAGAGGTCAAGGGGGATGATGTAAGTCAAGTCAAAGCAAAGGGATATGAAACGTTAGTCAAAAGCTTCTAGATGACAACTTACCCGATCGGGTATCTCTGCTGCTTCGAGCAAAATGCTTCAACTTCCTCTTTTTGTCCTATATGTTCAATGCTCGACCCCTTCCCCACGAAACCCTAATGCTATATAAAGAGAGCTCCAACCCCTCTTCTCAACACAATCTCACACACAACATCTCTTCTCTTCTTACATTTCTCTTTAGTTTAGAAATTCTAGTTTAGATCATTTTCTTCTTTTGTCTTTAGTTCTTAGTTTATTTATGTCCATTTCACGTCAAAACATTTGTGACAACCCTCGCGAATGCGGAAATATAAAACATACAAGCATGTGAGTTATATAGCGGAAGTATGAAGTTTGTAAAAACTTTTATACATGCAAGAAGAAGTATACGAGGAGTGTCAAATATTACAAACCAAAGTACGAAATAAACTACAACAAGAGACGAAGTCTCTCCAAATGTTAACAAAGTAAAAGTGTTTAGCAAACAAGCTAAAATCGTCTAGAGCTGTTTCATCCAGGGACTACGCCCGCTAGCTCACACCCGAACCCAAAATATCATAGCAAAAAGCCATCCAAATTAAGCAACCTGTTCATCCATAAAAAACATGAACGCCACAGTCAGTGGGGAGTAACTCCGGGTTCTCCCAGCCATATCACATCAAACGTACATAGAAGGAAATACCAAATTAGAAGCATGCATATATAGATATACATGTGAGATACGATAAGAATAGATAGGCAATTCAATATATAATGATAAGAGCATATAGAATACAAAACCGAATCCATCATGTGATACAAAGACTTGGGGAAAACACTCTTAGGCAACCGAATACGCTCACTAGGGCTTGCATCTCATTGTTAGCGGTATAAGTTTGATAAGATTGAGACTCGACAAACAAACCATGACAAGTCATGGAATGACCATGAATAATCAATCATGTAATCACCCATCCACACATAACAATACATTGACGACCTCTCTCACGGTAAATGAAACGCACTAGCACCGTGTACATAGCAAGTATGATTAACAGGCATCCACGAGATAAGCATTTTCCTGAACGCATACACGATGACATTTCGTATATGTAGACTAATTTCCTCCTGGTAGCACGACGATATAAATATCCGGTCTTAGTCTAAACCTGGCCAGACTCTCGGAATAAACCATTTTCCGATTCGACATGCGATGACATTTCGCATCCAAGACTCGGTCAATCATTGACGCCGAGTACCCCAAATTCGGTCGATAACTCACGAAAGAGGCGGAAAAGAGCTCAAGCCACATAAAAGCGGTACGCTACATGCAAATAACACCACCTCGCAAGTCCACAACATTTGACGGCCGGGTCGATCAACGCAATGCGTTCAACTCCCAACAACGTCGTCGTATGCCCACTACACATGCAATTAAGCAGTAGGATACATCCCCGGTCCGACATTCCAGCCTTACGAACGTGGAGGTAGCCAAGGGAATGAGAGTACAAAGCACATACCAAAATAGTGCTCAAACCGTAACATTTGTAAAAACCGACTCAAAGTGGGACATACCAAAAACCGTCACAAAACATGAGAATAGGGAATTATATAAACTAAAATATGATAAAAATGAATCAATACATGATACATAAGCATTAGAACAAGTTTATGAAGCATAATGAATAAAAACATAGATCACCTCTCCAAAACAACGTTGTTTGGAAATCAACGAAAACAAGGGTCCACTTCAAACGATTATAACTAGAGTTCTAGACATGCAAATGCAGAAATTCCAAATGGAGGCGATAGCTTATCCTCGTACGGTTCCAACGGGATGTCACAAGCCAAAAACAAGCAAATAACGAAGGAGATATGATCATTTTACAAAAAGGGGTCAGTGTAGGAAAACTGCAGTCGGCAGCGAGTAACGCTGCCTGCGCCACCACGACGTAGCCTGCGTCCTACGACGCTGCTTGCGTCCAATAACGCTGCCAGCGTCCTTCACGGAATTCAGGCACGATCAAAATTAACATGTTATCAACAACAAAATCCTCATTTATCATCACAAACCATCAATTCTTATATCAATTAACAACTAACAACATCCATCAACAACAACACAAGTCCTAAACATACTAACCATAATCTAAATACGATTACTAGCCTAGAAAACACATAAAACACGTAAATGATATCGAGTAACCCTTCACCGTTACCTTTACGCGTCTTCAAACGATTTCTAAGCCTTCCTCCACTAGATAGTAATCTTTGTCGAGGTCTAGAAAGTCTCCACCTAAACAAAGAAGACAAAAAATGAATATAATTCACCTTTGAGAAATACGGATAAATTGAAAAGCGAGAAAGACGGTAATTTTATTACCAATACGGATAGAGGAAGATAAGAGGGGAAGAATAAGACGAACTTACGTGAATTTGAGCGAGAAACGAAAGAGTTATGAAGATTATAAGACGGATCAAAAATGGAGGCAAGGTTTCTTTGGGTTTTCTTAGAGTGGAAGAAAGAGTTGAGTTGTGAGGAATGAATTAGGTTAAAGAGGTAGTATGAGATGTATAAGGAAAAGTCAAGAAAAAGTCAAAGTCGCCTTAAGACGGGATTCACATGGAATCTCGCGGAAATTCCAAATACGAACTCGGAAATTCTAAATTCGACTCGGAAGATTTAATTCTAAACTAAAACTAAAATTCGCTGAAAAGTATCCGTAAAAATATTTTTACTAGAAAAAAATAGGGTACATTTGCGGGTGTTACAACCTTAGTTTAGATCAATAAATATTTCAATCTCTGTAATCTACTTTGTTGGGTTCAAGTGTTGTAATTCAAGGAACGATTATTCTATGCAAGGGATTTCTATTATTGTTATCGCTTTCGTCGTTGATCGTCACCTAGGATTTCTACTTTATCCGTTGTTTAATGTTCTTATTGTTTTCTATTTGATTGTTATCTTCTATTCATATTATCTTAGATTCATTTTTGTGCTGTTATAATCATAATTTCTTTTTCTAGATTGTCAAATAGCGTCGTTATTATCGTCACATAGAGAGTCTTAGATTATTGTTAAAATCAACTAAACATGTCTATCCTAGTTTTCATTGTTAATATCATCTTAGACATGAACATTATCATGAGTGAGTAGTCACCTTTCTAGGGTGTAGGGTAGCCATGTTAGATTGATTAAAAGATGATAATTGGATAAAAGAAATTGTGCTTTTAAAACATTGTGTCTATGCATGTTTGGACTAAAATGATAGTTGACGATTCCTGATCAAAATCATTGACTAGTATCGAATTCTTTTCCAAGGTAGAGATACGCGAATTGAATAGACAAAGCATGACATGGTGGATTAAGACCTAGTAAATTGCCTAAAAGCCTGCTAGACCATCTGATTTATGATTGTAATGAACACATCATTCTTACGAACTCACAATGAATTATTTGCATATCCTAAATCCAATTTAATCAATATGTCAATCTACATGTGTGAACCTACTTCCCTAGATGCTTCTCATTATTATTAATTCATCTTTTGCTTTATTACTTTCATCTTCATTTGTTTTTATTTTATTTTCATATATGCCTTTTGTTAGTTTAGACATCATAATCCCTAAACCCAGAAACTCGTTAGATAAAACTCAATTGTGAGACGATTCACAATCCATAGGAAACACCATCTCCCTGAGGATCGACCCCTACTTCCCTAATTACATTAATTTGTTATTAGCCTAGTCTGGGTAAATTATCTTTGTATCGGGCTCGCGACAAGCACGATCAAATTTTGGCGCCGTTGCCGGGGAGAACGGTTTAGTTTTCCTTTTTCTTGTGATTTTTATCGCAATTAGTTTTATCTAGTCTTTAGGAAACTAAATTCCTTTAGACCTCTTGATGCGTGTATTTTATATAGAGTTTCTAGTCCATTTATTGCACGCATTTCTATGTCATTTAGGTGATATTATATCGCCATATGCCCCTATTTGGCTACTTTGTACTTTCATTACTATTTTGTAGGTACAAGCTGCGTAGTAGCGGAAACTGAGCCAAAACAGTCCACTTTGCATGCATTTAGGAGAATGGAAGGAACGGAACAGAAGCTCTTGCATGGGAACGCGTGAAATCGCTCGCAATCAAGTCCAAAGCCGTGTCCAACGCTGCACGATAGGCCAAAAGACCTCGATCGATTATATATTTGGTCGATCGAGGAGAGTTGAAGGGAAAAGTTGCTCGATCGAGTGGTTGCTGCTGAAAAGTTGCTCGATCGAGTAGAATTGTTACTCGATCGAGTGATTTCCTAGAATAAAGTCCTCGATCGAGTGATTTCCTAGAATAAAGTCCTCGATCGAGTGGTATTTTCCCTCGATCGAGTAGAATCTATCTTGGGCCTTAAGTCCATAGCTTAATTAGGGTTAGAGTCGTGTTATGCCTATTTAAGACTCTTAATTGTTGTCATTAGGATTCATTCAGAATCATTAGGATTCTGAACCATTAGGGTTCGGAATCGTTAACATTAATCTTCCATTAGTTTCTGAACTTTATCTTTGGTTTTGCATTCGGGTTTATCGACGTAGGATTTGTTCTTTACGCCGGATTTGCTAAGATTGTAAACTCCTTTCTTCTTTTCTCTCTTTACTCTTAACCTTTAGTCTTAATTACTGTTTTCTCTTCTTAATTACTGCTTTATTATTGTCATGCTTGTTAATTGCGATTTTATTATGTCTATCGTCATATGTTTAATCGTCTTAGTTAGCATCGTTAATAATATGAGTAGCTAATTCTCTTGTATGTTGGGATGAGGGAAACTGTAGTAGAGGCATGTAAGGATAGATTATTTTAGTTAGTCGTGAGAATCAGTCTAAGCAATTTAATTGAGCTTTAGTCGAATGAGTGCACGCAGGAGACTAGGCTAGGTAGTTAACCCCGACCTGGATCAAGAGATTGGAAGGGAAGGCTTGCTTAGAATTGATAGGTGACTCCTAAGAGGACGAGAGTTAATTAGGAAAATCCCTAGGGCGGTTTGAGACCGAGAGGAGAAAACCATTGCTCTTCTCATTAATAAGATTGACTGACTTAGTTGACCCGTAGATGTCGATATTGCAGTGGACCGAATCCTAGCATATTTCTCTCTTATCTGATTTATTTCTTATTTATTTCTATCTTTTACTTCTCTTCCTTTAATCTTATTTAGCTTAGTTTAAAACAATTTCAAAACCCCCAGATTGTTACTGACAGATTTAAATTACAGTTAGTTACTTTCCTCCCTGTGGAGATCGACCCTACTTCCGCTATCTTTTTAGTTAGTAGACTTAGGTTTTATTTTTTGTGTATAACGACCACATCAAATTTTGGCGCCGTTGCCGGGGAGGCAATTTAATTTTCTGTTATTTATTTCTGTCTTGTCTTAAGGAATTTCTAATTCCTTAAGACTGTTCTTATCTTTCTCTCTGTAGTTGTGTATGCGCAGGTAGAGAGGGTTATATAAGACTCTTCAAGAGGAAGACTTGAGTACTCCTGACTCCGTCTTCGACAGTTTTATTTTCATGGAAGATTCGACTGTTGAGACTACCGTGACAGCGAAGATGTCTAACATTGCTAATCACTCTTAGCCTGCCGCTGCACGTATACCCCAGGGATTGTGGAAAAAGAAGTCAAATATTACCACAGCTGAGGGTACTTCCGCAAGTCAAAGGCCAAACGGTGGCCTTCTCATGAAACTATTTGGTTGGTAGCCGGGTTTGCAACTCCGTGCAACTTGTAAAAACAATTTATTGCGTTTTCAGTTAGACAATTAGACTACTACGTGATAATCCGTAGTTTAGATGGACAATTCACTTTTCCTGCTAGACAATTTTTGGTATTTTTTGGTATCGGTTGGCATCGGTTTGCAGGAGAAGAAGCGGAAAACAGTTGCTCAAAACCGAAAGCTGTGCATTTGCGAAAGTGCTCAATCGAGCAAAACAGAGTTACTCGATCGAGCGGTTATATCTGGAAAAGTGCTCGATTGAGTGGAATGTCTACTCGATCGACCCCTACTTTGATGCTGGTTTGGGGAAGCTTTGTTTTGTGAGTTGTTTCTGTTTCTTTTGTTTTTCCATTCTTCATATATATTTCTTTCCTTAGGAACATGTATTAGGTTGTTTTTTTTCCCTTTCCCTTATATGCTTTTGTGCTATAGCCAATGAGGACATTGTCTGTTTTGGTTTGGGGAAGTGTTTTACATCCTTTTGCGTGTGCATTTGCATTTGTATTGCATTCACGTTTACAATTCATGTTAATTAGAAAAAATTGAAAAAATCAAAAATATCACGTTTATTTTTGCATATAGTTGAGTCGGATTGGAGCTGTGTTCATGATGAAATGGCACTACAAGTCTATTCTATGCTATTCCTTGCACCTTTCTTGACTTATTTAGTAAAATCGAAATAGTGAACTATTGAATTTTGTCTTGGAATTTAATTTGATTATTAGACTTGACTTAACTTTTTGGCAAACTACTTATATATTCTGAGATTTTAGAGCCTATAACTCGTGACATCCATGACCAGTTCATCTAGGAATGAGAGTAGTTACTCCCCACATCTCGTGTCATTTGCTTGTATATAAATTTTGATTTCTTATTGCCTGCACGCATTGGGTTTGTGGTCGGTATTACGTGTTTAGAGAATATTTGCATCTCCCTTTTCCTCATTTTACCCCATTAACTCCACATAAAGCCATATCTGCTGTTGCCCTTAACTACATTCCTAAACTGAGCCTACCTTTGCCGAGCTAGTTTAGTAGTCGAGGTATATTCTACCGTTGTGTCAGTTTTTGGCTCGTTTCATTGATTGGAGTGGGTTTTTGTGAGAAAAAGAAGAGAAGTGTTTAAGAGTGACTCGATCGAGTAGATTTCAGCTCGATCGAGCAGATTTTGTTAGTTGTTGCACTCGATCGAGTGACTCATTATACTCGATCGAGTGGTTTTCCTCAGACAGCCAAGAGAAAGAAAAAGAAAAAAAAGAAAAGAAAGAAAAAATGAAAAAATATATATTGGAAAAAAAATTGGCTGAAGTTTCTGGTATCTACACCTCCTATGCGTATCATTATTTTGTTGAGGTGTTGTTTGGGATTTGTGTTGTTTATGCCTAGATTTGTTAAGGCATCGAGCTTAATTTTTGATTGTTGAAAGATGGAACGAGTTCTATTGTGGTCTTGTTAGGAACTAGCTTGGCTATTTACCCTCACATTTCCATTAATTATTTTGCCCCTTCTTACCAATTAGCCTCACATATCCATATTTTTGCAAATGTTCGACACGTGATTGTCCTTGAACGGTGGTTATGCGTGTGTACGGTGCTTGAATCATCTTTCATATTAGTTAGCGATGCATGTTGTGTCGGTCGTAGTCTAGGTGAGTGACTATATTTTATTCTCTCTTTCTTATACATATTTACTTACCATTTGCTTGTTGAGAGAAGAGTGATCCGTGAGAGTCCGAATTTGGATGAGTCTTGCAAGGTCGAAAGTCTAATTTATTTCCAAGATTGTATAAATTCGTTCACTTTTGTATTGAGCTTTGTAGCGATTGAATGAGTGCATTGAACTGTTTTATATTGACTTGTAGCTAGCTCTGAGACTTGCTCCATTCCCCTAGGTTTATTTTGTTCCATATAGCTGCATTTAGTTTGCTTGAGGACAAGCAAAGGTTTAGTTTGGGGAAGTTTGATGCGTGATTTTATATAGAGTTTCTAGTCCATTTATTGCACGCATTTCTATGTCATTTAGGTGATATTATATCACCATATGCCCCTATTTGGCTACTTTGTACTTTCATTACTATTTTGTAGGTACAAGCTGCGTAGTAGCGGAAACTGAGCCAAAACA
Source organism: Heliosperma pusillum (assembly GCA_022085475.1). Taxonomy (NCBI): domain Eukaryota; kingdom Viridiplantae; phylum Streptophyta; class Magnoliopsida; order Caryophyllales; family Caryophyllaceae; genus Heliosperma; species Heliosperma pusillum. The sequence goes on from JAIUZE010046533.1 coordinate 14,534, forward strand.
GTCCACTTTGCATGCATTTAGGAGAATGGAAGGAACGGAACAGAAGCTCTTGCATGGGAACGCGTAAAACCGCTCGCAATCAAGTCCAAAGCCGTGTCCAACGCTGCACGATAGGCCAAAAGACCTCGATCGATTATATATTTGGTCGATCGAGGAGAGTTGAAGGGAAAAGTTGCTCGATCGAGCTGTCCTGTGCTCGATCGAGTGGTTGCTGCTGAAAAGTTGCTCGATCAAGTAGAATTGTTACTCGATCGAGTGATTTCCTAGAATAAAGTCCTCGATCGAGTGATTTCCTAGAATAAAGTCCTCGATCGAGTGGTATTTTCCCTCGATCGAGTAGAATCTATCTTGGGCCTTAAGTCCATAGCTTAATTAGGGTTAGAGTCGTGTTATGCCTATTTAAGACTCTTAATTGTTGTCATTAGGATTCATTCAGAATCATTAGGATTCTGAACCATTAGGGTTCGGAATCGTTAACATTAATCTTCCATTAGTTTCTGAACTTTATCTTTGGTTTTGCATTCGGGTTTATCGACGTAGGATTTGTTCTTTACGCCGGATTTGCTAAGATTGTAAACTCCTTTCTTCTTTTCTCTCTTTACTTCTTAACCTTTAGTCTTAATTACTGTTTTCTCTTCTTAATTACTGCTTTATTATTGTCATGCTTGTTAATTGCGATTTTATTATGTCTATCGTCATATGTTTAATCGTCTTAGTTAGCATCGTTAATAATATGAGTAGCTAATTCTCTTGTATGTTGGGATGAGGGAAACTGTAGTAGAGGCATGTTAGGAGAGATTATTTTAGTTAGTCGTGAGAATCAGTTTAAGCAATTTAATTGAGGTTTAGTCGAATGAGTGCACGCAGGAGACTAGGCTAGGTAGTTAACCCCGTCCTGGATCGAGAGATTGGAAGGGAAGGCTTGCTTAGAATTGATAGGTGACTCCTAAGAGGACGAGAGTTAATTAGGAAAATCCCTAGGGCGGTTTGAGACCGAGAGGAGAAAACCATTGCTCTTCTCATTAATAAGATTGACTGACTTAGTTGACCCGTAGATGTCGATATTGCAGTGGACCGAATCCTAGCATATTTCTCTCTTATCTGATTTATTTCTTATTTTTTTCTATCTTTTACTTCTCTTCCTTTAATCTTATTTAGCTTAGTTTAAAACAATTTTAAAACCCCCAGATTGTTACTGACAGATTTAAATTACAGTTAGTTAGTTTCCTCCCTGTGGTGATCGACCCTACTTCCGCTATCTTTTTAGTTAGTAGACTTAGGTTTTATTTTTGGTGTATAACGACCACATCAAATTTTGGCGCCGTTGCCGGGGAGGCAATTTAATTTTCTGTTATTTATTTCTGTCTCGTCTTAAGGAATTTCTAATTCCTTAAGACTGTTCTTATCTTTCTCTCTGTAGTTGTGTATGCGCAGGTAGAGAGGGTTATATAAGACTTTTCAAGAGGAAGACTTGAGTACTCCTGACTCCGTCTTCGACAGTTTTATTTTCATCGAAGATTCGACTGTTGAGTCTACTGTGACAACGAAGATGTCTAACATTGCTAATCACTCTTAGCCTGCCGCTGCACGTATACCCCAGGGATTGTGGAAAAAGAAGTCAAATATTACCACAGCTGAGGGTACTTCCGCAAGTCAAAGGCCAAACGGTGGCCTTCTCATGAAACAATTTGGTTGGTAGCCGGGTTTGCAACTCCGTGCAACTTGTAAAAACAATTTATTGCGTTTTCAGTTAGACAATTAGACTACTACGTGATAATCCGTAGTTTAGATGGACAATTCACTTTTCCTGCTAGACAATTTTTGGTATTTTTTGGTATCGGTTGGCATCGGTTTTGCAGGAGAAAAAGCGGAAAACAGTTGCTCAAAACCGAAATCTGTGCATTTGCGAAAGTGCTCAATCGAGCAAAACAGAGTTACTCGATCGAGCGGTTATATCTGGAAAAGTGCTCGATCGAGTGGAATGTCTACTCGATCGACCCCTACTTTGATGCTGGTTTGGGGAAGCTTTGTTTTGTGAGTTGTTTCTGTTCCTTTTGTTTTTCCATTTTTCATATATATTTCTTTCCTTAGGAACATGTATTAGGTTGTTTTTTTTCCCTTTCCCTTATATGCTTTTGTGCTATAGCCAATGAGGACATTGTCTGTTTTGGTTTGGGGAAGTGTTTTACATCCTTTTGCGTGTGCATTTGCATTTGTATTGCATTCATGTTTACAATTCATGTTAATTAGAAAAAATTGAAAAAATCAAAAATATCACGTTTATTTTTGCATATAGTTGAGTCGGATTGGAGCTGTGTTCATGATGAAATGGCACTACAAGTCTATTCTATGCTATTCCTTGCACCTTTCTTGACTTATTTAGTAAAATCGAAATAGTGAACTATTGAATTTTGTCTTGGAATTTAATTTGATTATTAGACTTGACTTAACTTTTTGGCAAACTACTTATATATTCTGAGATTTTAGAGCCTATAACTCGTGACATCCATGACCAGTTCATCTAGGAATGAGAGTAGTTACTCCCCACATCTCGTGTCATTTGCTTGTATATAAATTTTGATTTCTTATTGCCTGCACGCATTGGGTTTGTGGTCGGTATTACGTGTTTAGAGAATATTTGCATCTCCCTTTTCCTCATTTTACCCCATTAACTCCACATAAAGCCATATCTGCTTGTTGCCCTTAACTACATCCTAAACTGAGCCTACCTTTGCCGAGCTAGTTTAGTAGTCGAGGTATATTCTACCGTTGTGTCAGTTTTTGGCTCGTTTCATTGATTGGAGTGGGTTTTTGTGAGAAAAAGAAGAGAAGTGTTTAAGAGTGACTCGATCGAGTAGATTTCAGCTCGATCGAGCAGATTTTGTTAGTTGTTGCACTCGATCGAGTGACTCATTATACTCGATCGAGTGGTTTTCCTCAGACAGCCAAGAGAAAGAAAAAGAAAAAAAAAGAAAAGAAAGAAAAAATGAAAAAATATATATTGGAAAAAAATTTGGCTGAAGTTTCTGGTATCTACACCTCCTATGCGTATCATTATTTTGTTGAGGTGTTGTTTGGGATTTGTGTTGTTTATGCCTAGATTTGTTAAGGCATCGAGCTTAATTTTTGATTGTTGAAAGATGGAACGAGTTCTATTGTGGTCTTGTTAGGAACTAGCTTGGCTATTTACCCTCACATTTCCATTAATTATTTTGCCCCTTCTTACCAATTAGCCTCACATATCCATATTTTTGCAAATGTTCGACACGTGATTGTCCTTGAACGGTGGTTATGCGTGTGTACGATGCTTGAATCATCTTTCATATTAGTTAGCGATGCATGTTGTGTCGGTCGTAGTCTAGGTGAGTGACTATATTTTATTCTCTCTTTCTTATACATATTTACTTACCATTTGCTTGTTGAGAGAAGAGTGATCCGTGAGAGTCCGAATTTGGATGAGTCTTGCAAGGTCGAAAGTCTAATTTATTTCCAAGATTGTATAAATTCGTTCACTTTTGTATTGAGCTTTGTAGCGATTGAATGAGTGCATTGAACTGTTTTATATTGACTTGTAGCTAGCTCTGAGACTTGCTCCATTCCCCTAGGTTTATTTTGTTCCATATAGCTGCATTTAGTTTGCTTGAGGACAAGCAAAGGTTTAGTTTGGGGAAGTTTGATGCGTGAATTTTATATAGAGTTTCTAGTCCATTTATTGCACGCATTTCTATGTCATTTAGGTGATATTATATCGCCATATGCCCCTATTTGGCTACTTTGTACTTTCATTACTATTTTGTAGGTACAAGCTGCGTAGTAGCGGAAACTGAGCCAAAACAGTCCACTTTGCATGCATTTAGGAGAATGGAAGGAACGGAACAGAAGCTCTTGCATGGGAACGCGTAAAACCGCTCGCAATCAAGTCCAAAGCCGTGTCCAACGCTGCACGATAGGCCAAAAGACCTCGATCGATTATATATTTGGTCGATCGAGGAGAGTTGAAGGGAAAAGTTGCTCGATCGAGCTGTCCTGTGCTCGATCGAGTGGTTGCTGCTGAAAAGTTGCTCGATCAAGTAGAATTGTTACTCGATCGAGTGATTTCCTAGAATAAAGTCCTCGATCGAGTGATTTCCTAGAATAAAGTCCTCGATCGAGTGGTATTTTCCCTCGATCGAGTAGAATCTATCTTGGGCCTTAAGTCCATAGCTTAATTAGGGTTAGAGTCGTGTTATGCCTATTTAAGACTCTTAATTGTCGTCATTAGGATTCATTCAGAATCATTAGGATTCTGAACCATTAGGGTTCGGAATCGTTAACATTAATCTTCCATTAGTTTCTGAACTTTATCTTTGGTTTTGCATTCGGGTTTATCGACGTAGGATTTGTTCTTTACGCCGGATTTGCTAAGATTGTAAACTCCTTTCTTCTTTTCTCTCTTTACTTCTTAACTTTTAGTCTTAATTACTGTTTTCTCTTCTTAATTACTGCTTTATTATTGTCATGCTTGTTAATTGCGATTTTATTATGTCTATCGTCATATGTTTAATCGTCTTAGTTAGCATCGTTAGTAATATGAGTAGCTAATTCCCTTGTATGTTGGGATGAGGGAAACTGTAGTAGAGGCATGTTAGGAGAGATTATTTTAGTTAGTCGTGAGAATCGGTTTAAGCAATTTAATTCAGGTTTAGTCGAATGAGTGCATGCAAGAGACTAGGCTAGGTAGTTAACCCCGTCCTGGATCGAGAGATTGGAAGGGAAGGCTTGCTTAGAATTGATAGGTGACTCCTAAGAGGACGAGAGTTAATTAGGAAAATCCCTAGGGCGGTTTGAGACCGAGAGGAGAAAACCATTGCTCTTCTCATTAATAAGATTGACTGACTTAGTTGACCCGTAGATGCCGATATTGCAGTGGACCGAATCCTAGCATATTTCTCTCTTATCTGATTTATTTCTTATTTATTTCTATCTTTTACTTCTCTTCCTTTAATCTTATTTAGCTTAGTTTAAAACAATTTCGAAACCCCCAGATTGTTACTGACAGATTTAAATTACAGTTAGTTAGTTTCCTCCCTGTGGAGATCGACCCTACTTCCGCTATCTTCTTAGTTAGTAGACTTAGGTTTTATTTTTGGTGTATAACGACCACATCACCTTTCTTGATTTTTCATCTTAGCTTTTCAATCTTATGCCCAAATCTTCTAGACTAGGGACCCCTATCTTTGTAGACCCCAAACTAAAAAGGACTCTGCGTAGGAGAAAAAAGCTATTCAACGAAATCTCAAAAGCTTTTGATATTTCAAGTTTATATCGTATTCGTGAGAAATACTCGGATATTTTATCTAATCTCGAAGGAGAAGAAGATCCATTCTCATCTCCATTCTCAAAAACCAATCAACTTTCAACCAACACTCCATCTTCATCTTCACAAAAGAAAATGGTTCGACTTTCGGACCATTCCAAACCCACTGCAGATACACTTCCAAGGGGTATCGCTACACCTCAAATTACTGCCCAAAACTTTGAAATCAAACCTGCCTTCATCAATCTAATAGAAAGAAGTCAATTTGGTGGCAATGCCACAGAAGATCCCAACCTTCATATCCAAAACTTCTGTGACTATTGCTCCACAATTAGACAAACTGGAGTATCCCAAGAGCAGATTAGGGAAATGCTCTTTCCCTTCTCTTTAACAGGAAAGGCAAAACTCTGGATCAATAGTCTTGACCGAGTTGCCTTAGGAATAGCCGAGTGGGATGGTCTAGCTCTTGCTTTCTATCAAAAGTACTTCCCACCAAAACGAACCGCACTCTTACGGAGTCAAATCACTGGATTTCGTCAGAGAGGCGATGAAAGCCTTTACGAGGCATGGGAAAGATACAAAGAATTACAAAGAGAATGCCCTCATCATGGCCTTGATTCATGGTTCTTAGTTATCACCTTTTACATTGGTTGTTGTGGCGAATCGCGTCGTATCCTCGACTCCGCTAACAATGGTCGTTTCGGTCAAATCGATGTAGAAATAGCTAGTACAACTATCGAGTGCATGGCAATCCACGACTCTCAGTATAGCAACTCACGTGCTATGCCACTCAAAACCAAGCAGGACGATTCAAGTAAAGTAGCACTCCTAGAAGCCCAAATAGCCCTTCTGCAGCAACAAGTAGGAAGCTCTTCCCAATCCAAGGAACATGTCAACGTCACTAACCACGTAGTGGTATGTGAGACATGTGGGGTTGGAGGACATAGTTTTCAAGAATGTAGGAATTCGTTAGAGCAAGTCAATGCCTATCAACCATATAGGCAAGGCAATGCTTTCTCAAACTTCTATAACGAGAACACAAAAAACCATCCTTTTTTGTCCTACAAAAGCACCAATATTCAAAATCCCCACCAACAGATTCAACAACCATTCACACCACACCAACAGAAGCCTTAAAATCCACCTGGTTTTCAAAACCAGAGACCTTCATTCCAACCAAACTACAATCAACCTTACCAAAACCAACCTCAACACCAACCAGCCCAAAACCAAAGCCAACCCAATGACTCAAGCTTGAGCAAAATTGAATCCATGCTTCTCCAAGTTGTTCAAAAACAAGATTCAATGTTTGCTCAACTTCAAAAGAGTGATCAAGTTCAAAGTGCTGCCATCAAGATGCTTGAAACTCAAATGGCCCAATAGGCTGCCTCTAATGCCCAAAGAAAACAAGGCCAACTCCCACCTCATGGTGAGCAACCGTGGGACACCGCTAATGCTATCACCCTTAGGAGTGGTACCACTTATACGGAACCTCAGCAACCCAAAGAACCAATAGTTGAGCCTACACAAGTAGAGAGCCAAAAAGAAACCCAACCATCCACCGCTAAGGAAGCGGAAAACAAACCCAAAAAGAAGGACGAACCTGAAAAGGAACCCATAAAAATTCAAGTTCCATTTCCCAAGCGTTTGAGGAGAAATCATAAGGAAACCCTATTAAGAAAATTCATCAATACCCAATACTAACAACACTAACACTAATAAAAAATTAAAAATACTAATAAAAACAATACTATCAACACTAACACTAACCATTATATTATTATCAAAAACCCAATACTTACAACACTAACACTAATCAAAATTACAAATACTAACAAAAACAATACTAACAACACTAACATGTTCACGATTTGACTACGATTCCGCTACATCTTTCCTCGAATGGACTCAATTTAGGTTTTTGGCTTTGAACTTTAAAAGGAAAACTCAACCCAAGTCAAGAGGAGATCAGCCCAAGCCCAATTCCGTAGTGCATTGACCAAAGACTAAGGCATAGGATTCCGTGCCTAATATGAAAAGACGGAAAATCCGACTTACACACAAACCCGATCGGATTACCTGTTACCCGATCGGGTATTCCTGCAAGAAGACGTTACTTGGCTCTCCCAGAAACTCGTTAGATAAAACTCAATTGTGAGACGATTCACAATCCATAGGAAACACCATCTCCCAGAGGATCGACCCTTACTTCCCTAATTACATTAATTTGTTATTAGCCTAGTCTGGGTCAATTATCTTTGTATCGGGCTCGCGACAAGCACGATCAAATTTTGACACATAAAGAAATCACCTTTTACATGCAATGAGTGTTCGAGTGTGCCGTGAGAGTCCATTTGTTAAAAGATCATGCAAGAGCCGAAAATTCTATAGTGAAATTCTTTGTGCTGCGCCGTTTTTTTTTAAATCTCAGCCATGTTTATGTATCATTCTTACCCACGTTGTTTTTGGGTTATGATTCATTATGTTTTCAAAGTTTTACGTTGAGATTTGTTTCTTGATGGTGTAGTACCCAATGCTTGCAACCCTTGTCCTGATATTGTCTGTTATGTTTGCTTGAGGACAAGCAAAGGTTTAGCTTGGGGGAGTTTGATAAGTGAATATTTGTATGATTTTAACCCCCATTTTAGCTCGGTTTTGAATGTCATTTGTGCTTTGGCAAGCCATTTTATGAGCAAATATCGTCTTCTAGGCGAATTCCTATGTTCTAACCTGTTTTGTAGGGAAAGTGACGTTTCTACGCCCTTTTTCTATATTTCCGAGCATTTGTCTAGAACCCGACGATTTGAAGAAGCAAGCTTGACCATGTCAAAGGCATTTCGAGAAGGTTCACTAATTCAAAAGAGAGAAGAAGTAAAGACGATGTCGCAGTTGTCGGAAGATTAATCAATTGGGCGGAAGAATTCATCGCTTTACATCAAAACCTATCGACAAACCCGATTGAAGAGGTCAAGGGGGATGATGGAAGTCAAGTCAAAGCAAAGGGAGATGAAACGTTAGTCAAAAGCTTCTAGATGACAACTTACCCGATCGGGTAAGTGTGTACCCGATCGGGTATCTCTGCTGCTTCGAGCAAAATGCTTCAACTTCCTCTTTTTGTCCTATATGTTCAATGCTCGACCCCTTCCCCACGAAACCCTAATGCTATATAAAGAGAGCTCCAACCCCTCTTCTCAACACAATCTCACACACAACATCTCTTCTCTTCTTACATTTCTCTTTAGTTTAGAAATTCTAGTTTAGATCATTTTCTTCTTTTGTCTTTTGTCTTTAGTTCTTAGTTTATTTCTGTCCATTTCACATCAAAACCTTAGTTTAGATCAATAAGAATTTCAATCTCTATAATCTACTTTGTTGGGTTCAAGTGTTGTAATTCAAGGAACGATTATTCTATGCAAGGGATTTCTATTATTGTTATCGCTTTCGTCGTTGATCGTCACCTAGGTATTTCTACTTTATCCGTTGTTTAATGTTCTTATTGTTTTCTATTTGATTGTTATCTTCTATTCATATTATCTTAGATTCATTTTTGTGTTGTTATAATCGTAATTTCATTTTCTAGATTGTCAAATAGCGTCGTTATTATCGCCACATAGAGAGTCTTAGATTATTGTTAAAATCAATTAAACATGTCTATCCTAGTTTTCATTGTTAATATCATCTTAGACATGAACATTATCATGAGTGAGTAGTCACCTTTCTAGGGTGTAGGGTAGCCATGTTAGATTGATTAAAAGATGATAATTGGATAAAAGAAATTGTGCTTTTGAAACATTGTTTCTATGCATGTTTGGACTAAAACGATAGTTGACGATTCCTGATCAAAATCATTGACTAGTATGGAATTCTTTTCCAAGGTAGAGATACGCGAATTGAATAGACAAAGCATGAGTAAATTGCCTAAAAGCCTGCTAGACCATCTGATCTATGATTGTAATGAACACATCATTCTTACGAACTCACAATGAATTATTTGCATATTCTAAATCCAATTTCATCAATATGTCAATCTACATGTGTGAACCTACTTCCCTAGATGCTTCTCATTATTATTAATTCATCTTTTCCTTTATTGCTTTCATCTTCAATTGTTTTTATTTTATTTTCATATATGCCTTTTGTTAGTTTAGACATCATAATCCCTAAACCCAGAAACTCGTTAGATAAAACTCAATTGTGAAACGATTCACAATCCATAGGAAACACCATCTTCCTGAGGATCGACCCCTACTTCCCTAATTACTTTAATTTGTTATTAGCCTAGTCTGGGTAAATTATCTTTGTATCGGGCTCGCGACAAGCACGATCATTGTTGTTTGTTGATAATTGCTAATGAGTGTTGATGCTATTTGATGTTTGTTGATGTTTATTGGTGATGAGTGATGAGATTCGTGTGATGTAGGTCTCAGCCGGCCGACCGGCCGCCGGTCAGGCGACCGGCTGGGACGTGGCTGACTTGAAATTGGCATTTTGAAGTATATTTGGTAGAACGTAAGTCTCAGTAAGGCGACCGGCTGAGACACCCCCTTATCCTTACTCTTTTTCTCAAACGACATATGGTCCAGCCGGGTAGCCGGCAGCCGGTTCACTTGACCGACTGGATCACCCTGTATTTTCAATGGTTTTCATTTGTTACTAAAGTGCCAGCCGGGTAGCCGGCGGCCGATCCCATTGACCGGCGGACACACGCTGTATTTCTTCTTCTAATTCTTTTCTTATGTTCTCATTTATAATAGTTTGTACGACTCATTTATCGTATAAATTTACGTAATAGCATTAAATATTCATGTTTAGAATATATGATATTACATTCGCTTATATCACATGTTTCTTGACGGTTTTTGATATGTTCCCCTTTGAGTCAGTTTTACTTATGTTATGATTTGAGCACTAATTGTTAAGTGCTACGAACTCTCATTCCCCTGCTATACCTCCTCGCTCGTTAGACTGGAATGTCGGAACGAGGAGATGTATCCCAAATGTTTGTATGCATGTTTTAGTGGAGATATGACGACGTTGCTGGGGGGCGAACGCTATGCGTTGATCGACCCGGCCGTCAAATGTCGTATCTTTGCAAGGTGGTGTCATTACATGTAGCGTACCACTTGTTTATGATGCTTGTGCTCTTTCTGCCTCTTTCGTGAAGGTTGACCGAATTTCGGGTACTCGGCTTATGTGTTTGACCGAGTCTTGGATGTGAAATGTGTATCCCATGTCGAATCGGAACATGTTTATTCCGAGAGTATGGCCAGGTTTAGAATAGGATCGGATATTTTTATCGTCGTCCTACCGGGAGGAATTGAGTCTACATATACGAAATGTTAATTGTGTATGAGTTCGGGGAAATGTTTATCCCATGGATGCGTATTGATCATACTTGCTATGTACATGGTGCTAGTGCGTGTCATTAACCGTGAGAGATGTTGTCACCGTATTGGTACGTTTGGATGGATGTTTATATGTTGGTTATTGTGACCGTTGGATGACTTGGCGTGGTTTATATGTCGAGTCTGTATCTTATCATGTATATGCCGCTAACGGTGAGATGCAAGCCCTAGTGAGTATATAGTTGCCTAAGGGTGTCTTCCCCGAGTTTGTCTATAATCTGATGCTTACAGTGTTGTACTTCATGCGCCTATATCTTTATATATTGAAATGCCTATTTATCCTTCTCGTAATTCACATGTGTATATATATATATATATATATATATATATATATATATATATATATATATATAGTCAAGTTATAATGAGTCCACCTTCAAAATTGAGTCCATGAGTCCTCATCTTGCCCTTTGGATGAAAGAGATGGAGGGACAAGATTAGAACAAGATGGAAGGCTAAGATTAAAAGAAAAATGAATGGACAAGATTAGAACAAAATGAAGGGACAAGATTAGAACCAAATGAGTGGGTTTTAATGACTTTCACCTACATTACGAGTACATAATGATGTAACTTTAGTCATTAAAAGTGTAACTTCAACCATTATTTGTGTAACTTCAAAATAAAATGTGATTTCGAGTATATAAATTTGAATTTATGTAACTTTAAGATAAGTTTATGTGATTTTTACCTTTTTATGAGGGTAACTTTAGTCATTAAAAGTGTAACTTCAACCATTATTTGTGTAACTTTAAACTAAAATGTGATTTCGAGTATATAAATTTGAATTTATGTAACTTTAAGATAAATTTATGTAATTTTTGCTTTTTTATGAGGCTAACTTTAGTCATTAAGAGTGTAACTTCAACCATTATTTTTGTAACTTTAAACTAAAATGTGATTTCGACTTTATAATTTTGAATTTATATAATTTTAAAACAAATTTATGTGATTTTAGTTTTATTATGAGTATAACTTTAATTCTTAATTGCGTAACTTTAAGTTAAAATATGAATTAATTTTAATATTTTAATAAGTGTAACTTTAACCTTTATTAGTGAAACTTCATTTATTAACTGTGTAACTTTAGTCAATTATAGTGTAACTTATGTTTAGGTAACTTCAGTCTTTTCTAGTGTAACTTCAGTCCATACTAATGTAACTATAGTCATTAATTAAGTAACTTCAGTCCTTAATAAGATAACTTTAGTCCAGTGCAACTTTAGTCCATAATTGTGAAACTTTAGTCCATAATTGTGAAACTTTAGTCCATACTAGTGAAACTTTATTACATACTAGTGAAACTTTAGTACATACTAGTGAAACTTTAGTACATACTAGTGAAACTTTAGTTCATAATTTTGAATCTTTAGTCTATAATGATGTAACTTTAGATATAGAAACAACCATTACACTCCTCCTCCGTCACCAACAACTATAATCGACCAACAACAACAAAAATCCAGATCTAAAAAATGAACAAACAAAATCTAATAAAAAAAGAAAAAAATAAAGAGATCTAAAAAAAATCCACCAAACCCAAAAAAAAAAAAACGAGAACTAATAAACAAAAAATAAAAAACTGAGAAGTAAAATAAAAATAAAAAACATAAAAATCTGAAAAATGGAAAAAGAGATCTAAAATGGTAGGAACTAATAAACATAAAAGAGATCTAAAACATAACAAAGTAAGATTTAAAGTTTGTTTATTGGGTGTTCAGATCTATGTGTGATGGTAGGAATATGAAAATAGTATATCTAAAAAGTTTGTTTATTGGGTTTTCGAAATTAATAGTACATTTTAGTAGAATTAAAACACAAAGACAAGAAAAAGAAAAAAACAATAACCCGTTAAATCGACTAAACACAACCCACTAAATCTGGGAAAAAAAAAAAGGAAGAGGAGAGGCGGCAGAGGAGGCGGCGAGGACGAGGAGGCGGTGAGAAGAGGCAGGGAAAAGGCGTCGGTAGGAAAAGGGTCGTGCGTCAGTAGGCGGTGGGGGATTTCATGGAGGTGGGTGGCGCCAGAAGAGGGGAGGAGGCGGCGGCGGTCAGAGAGGTGGTGGGTCGTGCGTCAGGAAGGTGGAGGGTGGCTATAAGTGAGTGGCGTCGGGTGGAACTCGGTGGGTGGAGCTCGGTGGTGTGGCGGTGGAGGAGTGGTGGTGCTCGGTGGTGGTGACTGGTGAGGGAAGGAGGGGAATTTTTAGGGTTTTTTTAGAGGATAGTAGAGAGAGAAGGGAGGTAGAAAGAGAATGAGAGATTTGAAAATGATGAAATAGTGTGAAGAAAGGGTATTTATATTAGGGTTTGAAGGGAAATGATTTGGTGTGTCCCTCAATCTTGACCTTCCAATTTGTTTTAATCCTAACCCTTTATCCTAATGATCCAAAGGCTTGGATAAGGACTCAAGGACTCAAAGTTAAGGGGTGGACTTATTTGAACCTAACTCTATATATATATATATATATATATATATGTATGCCTCTACTTGTTTATTACCGTTTAAGTATGTTATTTGTGATATGGCTGGGAGAACCCGGATTTACTCCCCACTGACTGTGGCGTTCATGTTTTCATGGATAAATAGGTTGCTTGGTTGGATTTTGCATGTTTTTGGGTTCAGGTGTGAGCTAGCGGGCGTTGGCCTCGACGATTCACCCATAGACGTGTCTTAGCTAGTTTGCTAAACAACTTTGATGTTTGATAACAATTTGAGAGACTACGTCTCTTGTAGTATATAATATTTTAGCTTGTAATTAATTGACATTCCTCGTACTTTTCTTTTGGGATGTAAAAAGTTTCAAAAATATCGTATTTTACGCTATATAAATTGCATGCTTGTTATGTTTCATTTCCGCTCTCGCAAGGGTTGTAACAAACCTAGTTTAACAGATTAGAATACTACCGCCTCCCTGTGTATTCGATACTCTACTTACCGCTGACTATTAGTTAGTAGTGAATTAGGATTAATTTGATTAAGGTGAGGTGACTTTACCTTTATCAATGACCCCCAGCCGGGTTGCCGGTCGCCGCTCACTACCACCGGCTGGGAGTCCCTGGCCTTATTTGTTGTTTTCTCGGTTGCTTGGTTGTGCCAACCGGGTGGTCGGCCGCCGGTCCCCTAGGCCAGCTGCCACCTCCTGCTTCCGCTTTTGTTTCTTTCTCTCATTTGTTCCCATTCGAGACTGTTTATATTTTTTGTTTAGTTTATAAACCGCTGTTAGGACATTAAATATTCATGTTTAGAATATATATTATTTAACATGTTTTCCTCACATGATTAGTGACGGTTTTTAGTATGTTTTCCCTTTCAGCCGATTTTGCCTTATATAATGATTTGAGAACTACACGTTGGGTGCTTTGAACTCTCATTTCCCGACTACACCTTAATAGTCGTTATACTGGAATGTCGGAGTGATGAGGTGTGTCCTTGATGCTTGTGCAATGGTTAGATGGGATATGACGACGCTGTTAGGAGGCGAACGCAATGCGTTGGCCGACCCGACCGTCAAATATTGTTTCCTTGCAAGGTGGTCTCATTGCATGTAGCGTACTTGCTTTTCAATGATTCTTGTGCTCTTTCCGCCTCTTTCGTGTAGTTTAGCCAAATTTGGGGTACTCGACGTCCTTTGTGTTGATTGAGTCTTGGATGCGAAATGTTTATCGCATGTCGAATCGGAACATGTTAATTCCGAGAGTCTGACCAGGTTTAGACTAGGACCATATTATTATCGTCGTCCTACCAGGAGGAAATGAGTCATGCATGTACGAAATGTTTATCGTATATAGTTCAGGGAAATATTTATCCCGTGGACGTGTTTGATCATACATGCTATGTATATGATGCTAGTGCGTGCCATTTACCGTGAGAGGTATGTCTTTGTGATTGTATGTGAGCACGTGACGGTTTGGATATTTGGATTTTTTGGATGACTGGATTTGGTTTGTGTGATGAGTCCCAACCTTCTCAATTATATGTCGCTAATGGTGAGATGCAAGTCCTTAGTGTATATATAGTTGACAAGGGGAGTCTTCCCTGAGTCGGTTTATGTAATGAAAATATGTTTGACACTTCACATGCTTATACCCCGTTATTATGAAATGCTTATTTATACCACACATGATATAATTGTAAGTATGATTTTATATGCTTATGTATTTACCTATATGCGTTTTGATGTGATATGACTGGGAGAACTCGGAGTTACTCCCCACTGACAGTGGCATTCATGTTTTATGAATGAAAAGGTGTTGATGCTGCTTTCTTTTGGGGTTCCTTTGAGTGAGCTAGCAGGCGTCGATCATGACGTGGACCTTATCGATTACTTTAGCCATTTCTAGACTCTCTAGACTTTATTTGAGGGACTTTAGCTCTTGGTTGTACTCATTATTTCGGTTTCGTACTTATGTTGTTTTAGTTTGACATTCCTCGTGTTTTTTGGCATGTAAAATGTTTTTTTAGAACTTCTTATTTACGCACTTATTTACGCATGCTTGCTTGTTTCTTTTCCGCTTTCGCGAGGGTTGTCACAGATGGTATTAGAGCCTATGAGGCTCCCGATGCACACATGTTAACCCTAAACTTAAATTATAACTTGACCCTAAAATAATGAATGAGAGATGGGTGGAAACTAAGGACATTGTATGGTAGTCTCTATGATTGTGCTAAGTGTTTAGAGCTAACCTTGTTTTGTTTTTGGGCCTTAAAAGATGGTTAGATCTCGACTTGTGGAAAATGTCATATTGGAGGCTCTCACTCAAGTCCAGAGAAACCAACAAGATGCGGCCAATGCCCTGCCAACCAAGCCCCTCCCCCTTCGAGATGACCATCACCAAGGAGGCTATGCTTGGGTGGCTAGCCAAATCGCTAGAAGCAAGACCAAGTCTAATGGTGGAGAGCTGGATCCTACCAAACTCTCGGAATGGTTTTGTGAAACGGAGACGCAATTCGACTTGTATCAAGTTCGAGAAGACGACAAAGTAAGAATTGCCAAGCATTTTCTTGTGAGAGAGGCCGACAGTTGGTGGTCTCTTACTAGTCCCACGACGACTCTAGAAGTAAACTTTGGTTGGGAACGTTTCAAGATACTAGTGGAGGACCGATTTTATCCTAAGGAGCTTAAGCAATAAAGGCTTAAATAGTTTATCGACTTCAAAAAAGGCGAAATGACGATCCAAGATTTTACTACTGATTTTAACAAGTTAACCCACTTTGGTCCTAGACTTATCAAGGATGATGACGATCATGCCTTCGACTATTGCAACAAGCTAAGTGCCTTGCTTCAAGGAAAGGTGGAAAGAAACTCCACATCCTTGGGTGAGTTATATGATGATGCTTTCTGGGCGTAGAATTCGATGAATGCTATCAGAGAAGAAGCCAAGACAAGGAATCTTTCATCTTCTTTCACTCTGAGACCCAATTTTTATGGCAAGAGGCCATTTACTCTTTCATCCTCTACCTCGTTTGCTAACAAAAGGTGGTTCAATGCCCCTTCCAATGATAATGCTAGAGCTCTTGCTCCTTTCATTCCTCAAGCTACTACACAAGTGGCTCCTAAAACCAATGCCTCTTCTAATGCTCAAGTTCAAGGCCGCCTATGCAACCGTTGTAGGAAGCCTTATCACCCCGGTGTTGGATGCTTTAACCGACCTTTCACTAGCTAATTTTGCATGAAGACCGGTCACCGTTATGATGATTGCCCCAACCGAAAGCTGCCCGCTCCAAATGCCAAGCCCAAGGGATCTATATATGTTTTAAGTCGACCCAAAGCCGATGCTCATTAGGAGATAATTACGGGTATGTTCTCAATCTTAGAACAACCGTGCCTTATTTTATTTGATACAGGTGCATCCATGTCTTTTATATCTTCCTCCTATGTAAGAAAGTTTCCTATTGACTCTATAACTAGTGAGAATACCCCTATATCCTTACCTTCTGGAGAAGTTATTTCATGCTCATCTCTTTATCCCGAGGTTCCAATTTCTATTGCGGGGACTATATTCCGCCAATCTCCTTAAGTTTCCCCTAGGAGAGTTCGATGTGATCCTTGGCATGGATTGGTTAGCCATGTATCATGCCCGATTCAAGTGTCGAGATCATAAGATATATATTAAGAGTCCTTTAGGAGTTATAATAAGCTATAAGGGATCTCATTCACGAATAGGTGTGCAATTGGTTTCTGTGATGAAGTTGATGAGTATGGTAAGAAAGGGTAACCAAGCATTCTTGTGTGTTGTGACTTCTACATCCACCTCTTTGCCTAAGATTGAAGATGTACCTATATTACGTGACTTTATTGATGTGGTCCTCGAAGATTTGCTCGAAATTCCCCCCGAGCGTGATGTTGAATTTTCCATTGATCTTATGCCCGGAACCGGACCCATTGCCAAAGCCCCATACCGTATGCTCCTACCAAATTGAAGGAGCTAAGGAAGAAACCTGATGAAATGATAGAAAAGGGTTTTATTGGTCCGAGAGCCTCACCTTGGGGTGCTCCCGTTCTCTTTGTGAAGAAGAAAGATGTTTCTACGAGGTTATGCATTGAATACCGTGATTTGAAACGACTTACAATCAAGAATAAGTATCCTTTGCAAGAATTGAAGACTTGTTTGATCAACTAAAGGGTACTTCTACTTTTTCCAAGAATGATTTAAGATCCGGATAACATCAAATACGCGTTCGTGATTCCGACATTTTGAAGACCGCCTTTAGCACAAGATATGGTCACTTTGAGTTCAAGGTAATGCCATTTGGTTTGACTAATGCTCCCGCTATTTTCATTGATCAAATGAACCGTACCTTTAGTGAGTACCTTGATAAGTGTGTGGTGGTTTTCCTCGACGACATTCTTATTTTCTCCAAGACCGAAGAAGAACATGCTAATCACCTTATGACCATTTTGGGTGTCCTTCGTCGTCAAAGATGGTTTGCCAAGTTCTCCAAGTTTTAATTTTGGTTGCTGAAGGTTTTCTTTCTTTGACATGTGATTTCGAAAGAAGATGTTATGGTAGACCCTTCTAAGATTGAAGCTGTGGTTGATTGGAAGAGTCCAACCGACGTTCGTGAATTCCGAAGTTTTCTTGGTTTGGCCGGTTACTACCGCCGATTTGTTAAAGACTTCTCAAAACTTGTAAGACCGATGACTCAATTATTGAAGATAGAGACCAAGTTTGTTTGGAGTGAAGATTGTGAAACCGCTTTTCAAGAGTTGAAGAAGAGGTTGACTACCCCGCCCCAGTTTTGAATTTGATCGAGGATGGTGTGGACTTTGATGTCAATTGTGATGCCTCTAAGTTAGGGATTGGGTTGTGTGCTTATGCAAAATAGGAAGGTTGTTGCCTATGCCTCTAAACAGTTGAGAGTTCATGAAGTGAAGTACTCTACTCATGACATTGAGTTAGCCGTCGTTGTGACAACCCTCGCGAATGCGGAAATATAAAACATACAAGCATGTGAATTATATAGCGGAAATATGAAGTTTTTAAAACTTTTATACATGCAAGATAGAAATACGAGGAATGTCAGTAATTACAAACCAAATATAAAATACTACAAGAGACGTAGTCTCTCAAAATGTTAACCAACAACAAAGTCATTAGCAACTAGCTAATCAACGTCTAGAGGTGTTTCATCCAGGGACAACGCCCGCTACCTCACACCCGAATCCAAAATACCACAAGCAAAAAGCCATCCATGCAAGCAACCTGTTCATCCATGATAAACATGAACGCCACAGTCAGTGGGGAGTAACTCCGGGTTCTCCCAGCCATATCACATTAAACGTACATAGAAGGAAATACAAAAGTAGAGCATGCATACATATAGATATACATGTGAGATACGATAAGGATAGATAGGCAATTCAATATATAATGATAAGAGCATAAGAGATACAAGTCCGAATCCATCATGTTATACAAAGTTTTGGGGAAGACACTCTTAGGCAACCGAATACGCTCACTAGGGCTTACATCTCACCGTTAGCGGTATACGTTTGATAAGATGGAGACTCGACAAACAACCATGCCAAGTCATGCATTGACCATGAATACAATCATGAAATCACGCATTCAAAGACAACGACACAAGACGACATCTCTCACGGTAAATGAAACGCACTAGCACCGTGTACATGGCAAGTATGATTAAAAGGCATCCACGGGATATAACATTTCCCTGAACGCATACACGATGCTACATTTCGTATATGTAGACTAATTTCCTCCTGGTAGGAACGATAATAAAACGGCTCCTAATCTAAACCTGGCCAGATTCTCGGAATCACATTTTCCGATTCGACATGCGATGACGTTTCGCATCCAAGACTCGGTCAATCAATAGACGCCGAGTACCCCAAATTCGGTAGATCAATTCACGAAAGAGGCGGAAAAGAGCACAAGCCTCATAACAAGCGGTACGCTACATGCAAATAACACCACCTCGCAAGTACACAACATTTGACGGCCGGGTCGATCAACGCAATGCGTTCAACTCCCAACAACGTCGTCGTATGCCCACTACACATGCAATTAAGCAGTAGGATACCTCCCCGTTCCGACATTCCAGCCTTACGAACGTGGAGGTAGCCAAGGGAATGAGAGTACAAAGCACATGACAAAATAGTGCTCAAACTGTATCATTTGAAAAACACCGACTGAATGTGGGACATAGCAAAAACCGTCACAAAACATGTGATAGAAGCGAATGAAATATCATATATCCAAAACATGAATATTATAAGTCACTACGTAAAATTATACGATAAACGAATCATGTGAACTATCATAAATGAAATCGTAAACAAGAAATACAAACATCATCTAGCTGGAGCCAGCCGGTCAGGTGGACCGGCTGCCGGTCAGGTGGACCGGCTGCCGGTCAGGTGGACCGGCTGCCGGTCAGGTGGACCGGCTGCCGGTCAACCGGCTAAGGCCATGCATCATACGAAAACCAACTTCAAACATCAGTGTGTCCCAGCCGGTCAGGTGGACCGGCTGCCGGTCACCCGGCTGAGGACCAAGGCATAAGAGAAAATCAAAGGAAAAAGGAGGGGTGTCTCAGCCGGTGGTCTGACCGGCTGCCGGTCGACCGGATGAGACCTAACTCATGCTTAAACTTCAACGTAACAACAACAATATACAACCACTATTCCAGCCGGTGGTCTGACCGGCTGCCGGTCGACCGGCTGGGGTCCAAATCACACGAAAATGCCAAAATCACCAAGGATAATCTTTTAATAATTATCGACTATCATTCTAATTCATCAATTTGCATATGAATACTCAACAAACGATATATACCATCATCAACACAATTACTAAACTCACTAATCATATTCTAAATACGATTTATAGCATAGATAACATGTTAAACACGTAAATGATATCGAGTAACCCTTCACCGTTACCTTTACGCGTCTTTAATCGATTTCTAAGCCTTCCTAGTAGTCTCCACCTACAATTAGGTTATAAAAGATGAATATATTTCACCTTGAGAAAGACGGATAATTTAAAAAGCGAGAAAGACGGTAATTTTATTACCAATACGGATAGAGGAAGCTAAGAGGGGAAGAATAAGACGAACTTACGAGAATTTGAACAAGAAACGAGTGAGATATGTTGATTCAAAGAATGGAAAGATTATGGAGGCAAGGGTTTTGATTTCTTAAAGAAGAAGTAAAGTTGAATTGTGATTGTGTATGAACTAGGTTAAGGGAGGTAGTATGAGTTATGAAAGGAAAAAGTCAACAAAAGTCAAACTCGCCTGAAGACGGAATTCTCATGGAATCTCGCGGAAATTCCAAATACGAACTAGGAAATTCTAAATTCGACTCGGAAAATTAAATTTACGATTAAAACTAAATTTCACTGAAAAGTAACCGTAAAATATTTTCTCTATAAAAATATGGTACATTTACGGGTGTTACAATCACCCCACCTTTTAAAAAGTTTTTTCCTCGAAACTTGATAGTAGAAAACAAAAGTAGCAAAGACAAGAATCGGTTTTAAAAAAAAATTAACAAGAAAGCTTTTACAAGGGAAACATTTATGAAACGAGGTTCTTCTCGAAAACGGTTTAAAGAAGAATTTTCATAAGTGTGAAACTTTACTTACGGATCTCAAGAATGCTCGTCGCGAACGAGAACTCTAATTATCCAAATCAAAGCAATGTCGAAATAATGAAATCGAAATTCAAAACAACGTTAGTAAGTGCAGGACTAGTTATCAGACGTCTCCAATAACAAGTGCAAATATCCAACCAAACGCAAAAATCCAAATATAAAAGCAAAAGAAATCCATTTTCTCCAAAAAGAGGGTACAAAATCCATCTTTGGACTTTTTTGAAAAGTTAGTTTAGAAATACAATATGGAAATTCGAAGGTTTTCTCAAAGATAAAATCAAAATAAGAACACATTACACGTACATAGAGCGATTCGAGCATTATAAACACAATTCAGTGTATGAAAATGTATACAAAACACGCAAAAACAAAACAAATCGAACTCCTAGGGATAGGAAGATGACAATAAAATCGGCAGGAAGATTTACAAGAATTCGATAGAACTAACTCTACTGATACTCTAATCCTCAAGAGGATGTAATTTACCTAAGTAACACCTCAACATTTTCAATCATTAGATTTCTACTGAAATATTCCATAATCACGAGACTTCAAGACCATAACCTAATTATTCAGATGGTAAAGGAGACTTACCATGAAATTCCCTTGATTCAGTTTACTTCAAACTCATTATCCTAAATTTGCAATGAACTTTCTCATCTTCGAAAGTCAAAACACAATCAAAGCAACAAACATAATTATCTAAGATTCAACTAGCCTCGTCCAAAGTCTCACGACAAGGGAAAATCCACAATCCATTATCGGTTATAAGGATTCTTTAATACGCCATAACATCCTTAATTCGATCATTACTACGCTCGAAGCCTCAAATATAAATAGTCAGATTAGCAAACTATGGTGGTTACTACTCCTCATGATAAATGGGTTCACCATTCTAACTCTATAATCCATAACAACTGAGCACTCACTATCCAAAGCTTGCAACGAACATTTCTCAATCTCGAACTATGATTCCTTAAGAATAAAAGAGAATTACTAATTCCAAACCACAAATGGCCAATTACTTGGCAATCAGACAACCATTCAAATCATCTAGTTCATCTAAAACTCAAAATGAATCGATTTTCATTTATGACAAAACTCCTCAAACTTTGGGTACCAACTCAATTACCCTAAACCAAAGTCTCTTTTAGAATCCACCAATTAGAGACCTCTAATTCCCAAATGATATCCCAAGCAACCGATATAATACTCAACAACAACGAATATCATTTCGCTCAACTTGATTCCCAAAATAGCACTACACTAGCAAGCTCAATAAATGAAGCCACCAAGAGAGTACAATACCACCAACAGATTCATCCTAAGGTTTAAATCCCAATCCTATTCATGGTCAAAATCAACACGAAGCTAGCTAACCACCTAATCATCTCACCAGAAGAAAGACAATGACACCATGACATTGGAAAACGATAGGAGATTTCGAGGGAAACATGAACGCGATAAGATCGGACGAAAATTAGAGGAACGCTAGAGGCAGGGAGCCAAAAGCTAGATATTGGATAGATATAGCTATGAAGATAGCCAAGCAAAGGAAAAGATAAGAGAAAACAATTTCCTAGGAATCGGGCTTAGTAGAAACTTGCATGAAAGGAAATGGAAAGGGATAATGGCACGAGAAAAAGGTTTAAGGTTTAATCCACAAAATTCCCTTTTCAAACTCAAGGCGATAGCAAAGCAAATCATCTCAATAACAAAGGTCTCTTACAAGGGACCCTCGTACCACAAATCATCCGAGTAAGGTACACCTAGTTTTTAACAAATCGATTACAACCCAATTCATCCATACTTTCATATAACACGGTATCCCAATTTCGGAATTGCAACTCAAGCATAATAACATTCTCTCAACTCCATAATTTGACACATTCCCAAAGGTTTCAAAAAAAAACCGAAGAACCAATAAGGAATTCTCCATACTAATCTCTTTTCAACTCCTACGGCCACAAGGTAGAACACCGAACAAAACGTCATTATCAACATCATAAGGCATCACCGACATAGCCAATCTAATCAGATTCCATTCATGACCATAATCCTTAAGTAACATGGTTTAATCAATCACGACGACTTACTACCTCAACCAAGTCTCCGATACTATGATATAAGATCATATTTATTAATCCAAGAATTATAGCCAAATACTTTTCCACCAAGCGTATACCCAAGAATACACACTCGGAAATCATAGGAAGCCACTTAGTCTCAAGGGCATTTCACATCTCAAGGCATCATTCAAACTCCTAAATTCAAAAGATTAAATCGCTATTGGGTTAAGAAGTCCTAGCCAACTCATTCAACCTTACACCATCAAATACCATGAACTATCAACACATTAGTCATGGCAAGCATCAAGCATTAAAATCATCAAACTTATCTTACTACCTTTCCTTAGAGTTACAACCAATCATCATTATAGGGTGAATTTAGATCTACACCATTTTCCTCAAATCACAAATTCATTCTAACAACACTAATATTCCACAAAATTTCAAGTTCTTCCGACCAAGTATAATATACCACCAACAAATGGGTATGACATCCACAAAAATGTTACAAGAGGAAGGTAAGGATACCAATGGTAAGATGGAGGAACTATCAAGAGTAATTTCCAAGAGACAACAAGATGGAAGAGAAAGAAGCACCTAGATAGAAGGAAGAGAGCATAAAACATTAAGGACGAGAGAATTCATAGATGAGAAAGAAATACACTTCAATTAGGCTTGTCAATCTTCAAATCTTCGGTAGAGGATACTTCTTCTAGGTAACACAATGATCCACCTTAAGACGGTAGATACAAACAAACATAACATCACTCAACACAATCAACAAACAAGTTAAACCTAACAAACATCAGGTACACCAAAGACTACCACCTTAGGTCCTTAAGTCTACCCATCTCTCATTTATTATTTCAAGGTCAAGTAATTTAAGTTTAGGGTTCACGTGTGTGCGTCGGGAGCGTTTAAGCTCTGATACCAACTGTGACAACCCTCGCGAATGCGGAAATATAAAACATACAAACATGTGAATTATATAGCGGAAATATGAAGTTTTTAAAACTTTTATACATGCAAGATAGAAATACGAGAAATGTCAGTAATTACAAACCAAATATATAATACTACAAGAGACGTAGTCTCTCAAAATGTTAACGAACAACAAAGTCATTAGCAACTAGCTAATCAACGTCTAGAGGTGTTTCATCCAGGGACAACGTCCGCTAGCTCACACCCGAACCCAAAATAGCATAAGCAAAAAGCCATCCATGCAAGCAACCTGTTCATTCATGAAAAACATGAACGCCACAATCAGTGGGGAGTAACTCCGGGTTCTCCCAGCCATATCACATTAAACGTACATAGAAGAAAATACAAAAGTACAATCATGCATATATGAATATACATGTGAGATACGATAAGGATAGATAGGCAATTCAATATAAAATGATAAGAGTATAAGAAGTACAAGTCTGAATCCATCATGTTATACAAAGACTCAGGGAAGACACTCTTAGGCAACCGAATACGCTCACTAGGGCTTGCATCTCACCGTTAGCGGTATAAGTTTGATAAGATTGAGACTCGACAAACAACCATGTCAAGTCATGCGATGATCACAATAAATCCATCATATTATCATCCATTCAACCATACCAATACATAGACGATGCCCAATCATGCAATGACCATGAATAATAAGTCATGAAATCACGCATTCAAGAACGACGACACAAAGACGACTTCTCTCACGGTAAATGAAACGCACTAGCACCGTGTCCCTGCAAGTATGATTAAAAGGCATCCACGGGATAAAACATTGCCCTGAACGCATACACGATGACATTTCGTATATGTAGACTAATTTCCTCCTGGTAGGAACGATAATAAAACGGCTCCTAATCTAAACCTGGCCAGATTCTCGGAAATCACATTTTCCTATTCGACATGCGATGACGTTTCGCATCCAAGACTCGGTCAATCCTAGACGCCGAGTACCCCAAATTCGGTAGATCAATTCACGAAAGAGACGGAAAAGAGCACAAGCCTCATAACAAGCGGTACGCTACATGCAAATAACACCACCTCGCAAGTACACAACATTTGACGGCCGGGTCGATCAACGCATAGCGTTCAGCTCCCAACAACGTCGTCGTATGCCCACTACACATGCAATCAAGCAGTAGGATACATCCCCGTTCCGACATTCCAGCCTTACGAACGTGGAGGTAGCCAAGGGAATGAGAGTACAAAGCACAAGACAAAATAGTGCTCAAACCGTATCCTTTGTAAAAACCGACTCAAAAAGGGAACATACCAAAAACCGTCATAAAACATGAGAATAAGGAATCATATAAGTTTAAATATGATAAACATGAGTCAATACATGATACATAAGCATTAGAACAAGTTTATGAAGCATAATGAATAAAAACATAGATCACCTCTCCAAAACAACGTTGTTTGGAACCCAACGAAAACAAGGGTCCACTTCAAACGGTCATAACTAGAGTTCTAGACATGCAAATGTAGAAATTCCAAATGTAGGGGATAGCTTATCCTCTTACGGTTCCAACGGGATGTCATAAGCTCAAAACCAGCAAGCAACGAAGGAGATATGATCATTTTATGAAAAGGGGTCAGTGCAGGAAAACTGCAGTCGGCCGCGCCTAACGCAGCCTGCGTCACCACGACGCAGCCTGCGTCCCACACGGGATTCAGGAACGATCAAAACCAACATGTTATCAACAACCAAAAATCCTCATTTATCATAACAAACCATCAATTCACATATCAATTAACCACTAACAACAACCAACAACAACACAAGTCCTAAGCATACTAACCATAATCTAAATACGATTACTAGCCTAGAAAACACATAAACACGTAAATGATATCGAGTAACCCTTCACCGTTACCTTTTCGCGTCTTTAAACGGTTTCTAAACCTTCCTAGTCTCCACCTACATACAATTAGATAAAAAAAGATGAATATCATTCACCTTGAGAAAGACGGATAATTTAAAAAGCGAGAAAGACGGTAATTTTATTACCAATACGGATAGAGGAAGCTAAGAGGGGAAGAATAAGACGAACTTACGAGAATTTGAGCGAGAAACGAATGAGTTATGACGATTCTAAGACTGATAAAAAATGGAGGCAAGGTTTCTTTGGTTTCTTAGAGAAGAAGGAAGAGTTGATTTGTGAGGAATGAATTAGGTTAGGGTTTGAGGGAGTATATGAAGGAGTATGAGTGGAAAAGTCAAGAAAAGTCAAAGACGGCTCAAAAGTCAAGAAAAAGTCAAAGACGGCTCAAGACGGAATTCACTTGAAATTTCGCGTAATATCCAAATACGAACTCGGAAATTCCAAATTCGACACGATAAATTTAATTCTAAACAAATACTAAATTTCGCTGAAAAGTATCCGTAAAATATTTTACTTATAAAAATAGGGTACATTTACGGGTGTTACAATAAGTATAACGCATATGTTACATTTAAAAAAATTAAAAACTTAAATAAAATATAAAATATAAAAAAATGGGAAGTGCTAGGGCGACACAACTCGGTAACACCCTAATAAAAAAAATAGAAAATGAAAAAGGAGTTTTCATTTTTGCGCCAAGATCGTAGGGATAAAACCAAAATCACAATCTATTATATTAATAAAATAAAATAAGTTTTTCTCATCTGCATCTCTGTGTTCTTTAATTTTCTCGTTTATACCCCTTTTTAAATTTTATAATCCCTAAATATACCCCTACACTTCCCATTAGTCCGAAATGCGACATAAAAAATAATTCTGCTACCTATGTCTGCGAATTGATTGTTTCCCATTCTAATTCTTATCGATGGTTACCACCATCCTCACCATTCTAATTCATCTCCCTAATTGAATCTACATTACCAAGACAAATATCTTTATGAAAACTAAATCTTATCAATTCTTTCCTCCAATCAAACCATTATCTATACCCAATACTAGTTTTAATCCCGTGCAAAAAAAATGCACGGGTTATTTTTAAAATCTCAATATGCAAAATATGTTAACTTATACGAATATAATTAGAGTTACTGTTCTCAACTAATAATTAAATGAAATAGATGATGTATCGACATTTATTTTGCTAAATGCATTTTTTTGGCTATTAGATACCTATTATGGTTCTCATCAATGTATTCAATGCATATAATAATGATTCGTGCGCCGACTAGCCATGATTAAATGTCGACCTACAAGGGAAATATAACTATTGTAGTTTTATTTCTATAGAGACATATAAAAGTTATAATGTGATCAATCTAGTTTTGGATTTAGAGGTATACTTTAATAAAAGTTATTATGTACATGACCTCTAAATAAAGAATATAGTATCCACTTTAGTGTACGACAGAAGTGTTTCACTTTTGTGAATAGAACAAACGTTGTATCTTTTGATGCCTATACTTGGTCAATGGTTATCCCATACCGATCAAAGGTAATTATATTCTTGACCTAAACTAGAAATTTCTTGTCATATAGATTGTAAAAGGCTCAAAATTGGTGACCCAGATCTAATATTGATTCTGGACTGTGTAGCACATTAAGAGGCTAGTATTGACTAGAATTCCTAAAATATTTGATTTTGAATCTTATGGTGTGTGCGAATCTTTTATTCAAGGCAAGATGATTCGAGCCCTTTTTTTTATTGAAAAGGAAATCGAACTAGTGAGTTATTGGCCATATTACATAAGAATATGTGTGGTCCAATACCAAACACAACCAGAGATGGTAATGACTAATTCACTTTATTTACCGACGACTTAAGTAGATATTGTGTTTGATTCTACTTAATGAGGTGCTAAGAGAAATCTTTGAAAAGTTCAAAGAGCTACAATGTGAAGT